>WNLN01000153.1:0-70000 GCA_021347865.1 Sarocladiaceae sp. CBMAI 1973
GTTGCAAAGACAGCAAGTGACAATATGCTTATATTGGTATAGACTTGGACTTAATAGCTTGAGGAAACTTAGGTATGCTAGCTTTATGAACGTCCTGGTTCGATGGTCGGAAAATACCTAAGCGGCAATGGATTACTTTGTCAAAGGAGTGGTGTTACTTAGTTCATAGGAGTTCGAGCGCATACTTACTTAGTTAGCGTCTCTGAAAGACATTATGAGCGTCAGCATATAGGCTGGAAACATACTTTATAGCTGCAGTACTGAACTCAATGACGTAACTCTCAGCCCGGACTTTAAGCATCAATCTTACACGACTGATGGACCTGCAGGATTTGGTGCACTAGCGCCTGCATTAGCGCTTATATTTTATGCAAAGCGCGAACTGTGTTCCTAGAATAATCCGATGACAAAGCCTCAGTAAATCTCCACGTGATGTTGCGATATTTCCTCGTTGGATCCGGCTTCCTCTTTATCACATCCTTCTCCGCCCTCCTCTACGAGAGTTTCTTAATGTTTCTCGTTCACTGACCTCTTTTCTTGCCGCTGCTAGCCCCAGTAGTAGGGCTAGGTATACCGCATTTGAGATGGTGCACTGGTTCGAAGAGCCCCTTGGGCTAATTCCCACCCCTACCGGGAAGCTGTTGCCATCCACAAAGGTGCAGAGATATCCGCCCATCCTAAGCTATGCAGTATTTTAATGGTTTTAAGCCGGATGTATTCAACAAAGTATCAACTGAAATGGCTTTAGGTAAGTGGATATCAGCAATCTTTTAGGACTCCTTACAGCACATTGAGTTGTATCTCATAGTCCTAATTCCTACAGCTCACAATGCGTTCTTGCGTATTCTGAACGCTGTATATGCACAGGCTATATACGTTGGCCCTCAAGATCAGGCGGACTTCCTGTCATACGCCAGTTGTCTCTTCATAGCTATCAAATGCCATCATGACGGCGAAGAAATGACCTTCTTTCCAGCCGTGGAAAGGTTATCTGGCGAGGTGGGCATTATGGAGCAAAATGTAAGTCGAAAGAGAAACCGCATCTTTGCTCAAGAAAGCGAGCTGACTCATACCTTGAACAGGTAAAGGAGCATGCTCAGTTCAACGATGCTCTCAAAAGAACTGAACTATACATAAATGAATGCCTCCAGGATCAAACACAATACAACGGCGAACACCTGCGGTCTCTCATTGAGGTTCTTGGACCTGTTCTGCGCAGCCACCTTGCGAGTGAGATTGACACGCTCGAGGACCTCAGGAAATACGGTGCGGATAAAATGAGTACTCTTCATGATGAGTTTCAAGCCATGGTTAACCAGGAAACGGTAAGACACAGTGCGCGAACCCCTAGCTGAGTAGTATTGTTGAGACTGATACACAATAGCCCAAAGTTGGCTTCTTTTCAGGTAGGCCCCACTCCTTTCTACATTTTTTATACAGAGAAGAGCTGTTTTGACATACCTAGGTGTTCCCGCAATGTTCAATGCACTAGATCGGACATACGAGGATGGTCTCTGGAAAGGTACGCTCTGTGGAAGTAGTCCCAGCTTTAATAGTATGCTAATTTGATCCTAGATTTCCCTCCTATGCCTGGGGCTCTCAAGTGGACAGTGCAGAATGTGTTCATGCGCTGGAACTCAGCTTGGTGGAAGTTTGCCCCCTGTGACCCAGAAGGGTACCCTAAGCCATGTCCTTACGCTCGCCCAGCCTAGCTATATAGAGTGTTTCCTCTTGCGCACTCAATTTCCAAGGTAGAAAGTGGATGAATTGACTTGTATCCACTATGGCTACACCAAGCTTCTATGTAATGTGAACGCTGTACTTGCCGTTCTCGTCTTTGTCGCTGGTGATGATCTTTCCTGATTTGGCTCCGCAGATCTTGTTCAGGCCGGCAGCATCACAGACGTTGCCGCTGGACGAGGTGGTGACGACGGTGCCAAGGGCAGCTTGAGGGGCGAAGTCCACGTAGCCGGACTGGTCTACGGGGATTGACAGGCCGACGGCGGTTGCGTGCGATGTAGAAATCGAGAAGGAGTAGCCGAAGCTGAAGGTGCCCGACACAGAGCCAGTTGACTCTGTGTTTCCGATCGAGGCTCCGAAGGAGATGTCTGCAGAAATACTTTGGGAGACCGTGACGGTGTTAGTGAATGTGATTGGACAAGGTGTGCCGCTGTCGTGGCAGTCGACTTCGGCAGAGGCCTTGAAGCCATCGCCGTAGCCTTGAACGCAATTCACGCAGATTGCTTTCAAAGAGCCGGAGTCGGCGAGAGACTGGCACGTCTGCGCATCGAGGTAGCAGTCATCTGGTGGTGTGTATGTGTTGTCCTGTCGCGCATCGAGTTTGGAGGTGATGACGAGATCGCGAGCATCTGCGACAATCTCTGAGACAATCGGCTGCCTCTTGGGAAGCGATGGTGGGGGGTAGGACCGAGGCTTTGGCGGATCCGAGCAGTCTTTGCCTGTTTCGCAGAATGACCACCAGATTGTGTCCGATAGATCAGGAATATCGAAGCACCCATCATGGTCTTTGACGGCGAGGACGTGGCTGTCGTCGAGGTTCCCAGCCTCGCCGCTCTTCTGAATCGTGATTGAGACGCCGTCTGGCATTCCCTTGATCTGCGGGTAACCTCATGTGTCAGTCTTGCAAGTCATCCTCCTCCGAAGAGATTGTGATCAAACAAAAGTACAGGAGACGCAATGTCTTGTGGCATACCTCAAGGCCTCCTGCAGGGCCGCCAAGAGTCACCGGCTCATGGGATGCCCATGTGCTTAGGTCTAATTTCCCTGGTTGGGAGAGTGTTACGACACCGCCGTCTGCAGTACCGCATCCGTTCGGATGAAAAAAGACTCCTGTCTGCAATGATGAACTCATGGTCGATCCCTAATAGCATACATTCAGTAAAGGCCCTCAACACATATCAGGTGTACGGACCGTGAGAGGCTGCAGTGCAGTAGTAAATAAGGTGAGTACAACTTGGAATGAGGCAAGGTGAGTGTGAGAATATATCTCTTGGAAAGACAGAGACTTGTGTAAGTGCTCCTATTGCGAAAGTAACAGGGAGTGAATTGTCATTTATGTTTGCTCTTGGTAACTCGAGGTGACTTCTTGATACAAGGCATATAATGTGCTGTGACATAGTGAGACTCAGTATCCCAAGTCTCTACGCAATTAGTATAGTGGCATAGTGCACTCAACTATACAATTTGATGATGATGCATCTTTCTAGTCGGTTATCGGCATTAATTCTTGGCATCCGCAGATCCTAGGGACGCTAGATCGGCAGGAACTATTGTTCATATTACGTGGAATGCTTCCTTCGTCTAGTTGGGATGACGTTCATGAGGTCAAGTAAAACAATTAGTCTGTGGTACAATTACTCGTCCTAGAAGTCGCATAGATACTTTTGTACCAATGCCATGACGTATACTATTAAGCTTACGGATGGCTACCAGCTAAGCTAAACGGGTGGCTTTGAAGATCGACACAATGTTTACCTAGTTGACTTCTATCACCAGGTACGAGTCAGACTATGGCTCCTTTGCTCCTTGCATATACGGGATATTTATCGATTCCTAGTGACGATCTTGATCCTTCTTTCCAAAGGCGATTTAGTCGTGGCGATCTAGTGCGTGAACAGATATGTGACCCTCGCGGGGAAGGCAAAGGTTCCAAATGTGGACCCTGATCTACCAATCAATGTGTTCAAGCTAGCAAGTTCGCAGCACTAAGTCTTCGCATTAGCTTTAGCTCAAGGCCCGGAAATAATCCTGAAGGATTGATCTACACTTTGAAACACTTATCTTCTGACAGCTTGCTGGCACGAGGTAAGCTACTTTCGTATAATTGGGGCTCGGCTACTCCGAGACATCCGAGATCCGTGGGAATCGTGACGTATAAATGACTTATATCTAGAGGATAGAGTTTATAGTATGCTTTTGGATGATGATTTACTAAGCTAGGTTAGACCGGGCGGCCGCCCAGCAGATACTATCGCGATTGAAACAAGATCGTCATATCTTACGATCTCGCTCACGGGCGCTGTGCATATGATCTAGAATAGTAGTAATTGCACTTATTACCTCAATTATTTAAACTCCACGCAAAGGCCGTCTCTGTTCATGAGTTCAAGCAAGATCTGAAGTTCTCACTCCTGTCACATCCATCACTAAACAACGAAGAAACTTTATACATTTCAAGCAAGACATTCAAACTGCCACGTAAGATATTATCAATGCTTTGTGTATCCCCTGTCCTGACTAATAACACTATAGAATGCGCTCCTTCGCACTCCTATCCTTGATGACCACTGCCGTTACGGCTTTGGGAATCAACTGCCGCGGCAGTTCAAACTGTGTTGGCACACCACAGTGCAGACTTTCAGACATCATCCTGCAAGTCAGTCAACTAGACCAGAGCCAAACGTTTGCTCCTGGTGAACATATCGGTGGCTGTGGTATTCCTGGTGGACATATTTATGCCTTTACCCAGAACTGGAACGAAGACATCACAGCTGGTCAAGCTCTTGGCATGCTCCAAGGTCTCGCAGAACATGGGTGTGGACAGTGCGGCAGCATTCCCTTCAAGGACAACAATGTCGCTTACGGCGAGCTGACTGTGAACTGGGTCAGCGGTTAGCTTTATTAAGAATTGCAGATATCAAGCGCAATAAATTTCATTCAAGTGCAAACTTGAATGTTGTCCCATCCAATACCGTGCTTTAGTATGAACTAGCCAGAGTCTGGTCACTGAGTCGCTTAGCAAGTGTTCACAGTGACCAAGTCCGCGAGTTCATCGCAACATACTGATTTGCTACAAGGCACAGTTTTGATATAGCATGATTCGTCGGCGGGCGAAATAGTGACTCCTCGGGACCCTTACTAGGCTGAACAACTTAAAGACTGCAATGCTACATCTGTTCACAACACAGCACGATAGCATCTATCAACTTCCTAATATTTATTGCCCTACATATCTCTGTGTGTGATCTCAACATCTAAGTTATCAATATCCACTAAGGGATTATTAGCACCATCCATATAAACCCTACTATCTAACACTAGAATAATAGTCACATTAGGGGGCAGATAATTGGCGTGCTTAACACTATTGCGGCTGTACACCTCGATAAGGGATGCTTAACTCGGATGGTGGCAGCTATACAGCTTGAGTTTAAAAGTGGCGTTGCTGCTATCCTAGTGGTGTAAAGTGGAAAGAACATAAGGGGACTTAGGATAAGGCTGCCATGATTAGCTTTAGAATGAGGTATTTAAAGAAATAAAATAACTTTCGCAGGGCGTTAAGGGGCACCAGAACCTCCGCGCTGTCGTCAACGAGCTCGTCAGCCACCTTAATGGCCATTCCGGTACTAATGACTTGATGCCCACTCACTTCCTCTACCAGTTCGTCTCCTCTAAAATGCTCCAGCATTAAGCTCTGTGCATAGCAGCTTAAGCCAACATTTACAGAGGTAATGTGAGTACTATCAGTAAAAGGCACCGTAATTTAAGCCTATGATATTAAGATAAACTCCACGTGCGCGCTCGAGCACTTTGCCAAGCAGCAAAACCACATTACTATACACTCGTTGTGGCCTCTTATAGCCTCTTATAGTAACTCGTCTACGGGCTACCTTCTCTTTTGAGATGCGTTCGATAAAGGTCCGACTCCGCATCAATTGAGGGGAACATTACTCCGTATTTGACGATCAAAGGATCCGAGCTGGCGCCACTGACGGAGGCAGTCTTGGCCTTCACCACCAATTGCCGGCTCGTCGCTGTGCCCACTTCAGCCTTACTTGGCGCCGCCACCCGTGCGCCACCCGCTGTGCGTGTCCTCTCATGCACTAAATCACAATCCGGCACCCTTAGGGAAGCATTTTAATATTAAGCATATCTGGTATTGCCCTTGAAACTGTTTTTATATAAATAGAATAAGATTTCACAGTAGCAACATGGCCAGATGCCAAGGATTATTATATTCGGAGACTGCTAAGAAAGATAGAATCGCTATTTATACCAGCTATAAGGTATTCTCAGGGTCTGTGCTTTACTTGGCCGAGCTTCCAAGACGGCAAGGACGGAAGAGCCACTTGCAAATCCACTCCACGCAGCAGCCGCCAAGCGTGAGGCTCAACCCACTCTGCTGCTCATGGTCCACTGTGACATCGCACGTGCATTCAGCTCTTCCTTTGAAGCAGAGTAGATCATTAAATCGGAATGTTGCACTTTCTAGAATAGGGAAGTCGAGATTATCTTTGCTCCTCTTATTACTCTGCGGGCCGACGATCTGCAGATCTGTTTCAAGCAGTAGATAAAGCTACTACTAAACTATATACCTTAAATCTTGGATCGTGAACACGAATTACTGCATCGAGATAAAAAGACACGACTTACTGTATATAGACGAGACGTTGGGAATAATGCTCGGATTTGTGGCAATTCAAGAGTATTCTTACTCATATCGTGCCAACTTCAAGTCACAAGTCTTCCCTTGGACGTCACATTCACTATAGAGCTTTTCTCGAGACTTCTCTATAAAAGACCTTGGATGTTCGTCCCTAAAGGTCTTATTCTGAGCATCCCAATCACACTACCACATTAAATACTCAAACACACATCACTCCATCCTCGACTCTTCTTTTCTCTCAACAACCAACACAACACCTTCAAAATGCAGTTCTCTCAACTCTCCGTTGCTGCCCTCTTCACCCTCTTCGCCTCTGTGGCCGTTGCAGCTCCTGCTCCGGCTGATGCTGTTGCCGATGTCGAGGCCAGAGCCGCAGCGGAGGCCGCCGACATTGAGAAGCGTGGATTTGGATGCCCTGGCGACCAGCAGAAGTGCCACGACCACGTAAGATTAGACTCTCACTCAGACGGGACTCTTAGCTAACCAATTACTTTAGTGCAAGAGCGTTGAAGGCCAGGCTGGAGGATACTGCGACGCCTGGACCGCGTACATCCGCTGCACCTGCTACTAAGCATATATGGTGGAACGGGCCCTTACCTGTCCGCGATTCTCACCTAGGGGGGTTTCGGCACGTTGAGGATCTGATGTTGTTCCCAGGGAGCAAATGTATATCTCGGGAAGCAGATGTCAACCACATTGTTGACCAGTCAGAACTTCTTTGATGGCAGAGTTGTGCTATATGCATTGCACCTGCCTCTCGGTCGCAACTTGTGGTTAGAAGGATACTAGTCAATCATTTCAACCAGTTTATATAAACCTCTTGCTATTTTCGCAGGAGCGAACTACACCTATACCTGAGAAACCTCTACTTCCATCAACTTGCCGCCGGCCCTGACATCCTTCAGGTTGGGCACATCAGAATGCTTAACACCATCAAACAGCTCATCGATCTCCTCGAGAGTGTGGCCCTTAGTCTCCACCCAGTAAAAATAAACCCAGGCCAGGAAGAGGAAGTTCCAGCTGGCATTGACCATGTAGGTCTTCCAGCCGATGGATTCAAACATGTAGGGAAAGACCATGGTGACAAAGATGGAGCAGATCTTGTTTAACAAGGTGAAGACTGCCATCCCGGTCGCACGCATGCGGTATGAGAGAACCTCGGGGGCGTACATCTGTGTTAGAGGCGTGAGGCCGAAGGAGTAGGCCGCTAGGTAGAGGAAGATGGCAAGGATTGTGCCTGCGATTCCTGGTGTATACTGTGTGCCACCGTAGACAGCGGTTAGAGCACCAACGATGAAGAACATAATAGTGCAGGATCCCAGGGAGCTGAGGCACAATATGCGTCGGCCCAGTCTCTCAGCCAGGAAACAGCCGCCAAGGGCAACGAAGAACTGCCACACGGAGAGGCCGAGGCTGATAGCCATCTGTGTGTCTGGGTCGGTGATTCCAGCGGCTCCAAGCATATCTCCATAATAGTAGGTGATGACGTTAGATCCGGTCAGCATAGTCAACGGCGATACCGATAAGCAGAGAGCCAGGCGCAGACGGTTTGGCTTGTTGCGCACGATCTCTAGGAACTTCAGGCTCCTTCCGTCCTGCTTCTCGTAGTTCAGGGTATCGAGGATCTCAGTGTACTGGACTTGGACAACAGGGTCTTCGATCGTTGAGCCGTTGATTCGGGCGAGAACCTTTAATCCGTCGTCAAGACGGTCTTGGGCCATCAGCCAACGAGGCGATTCTGGAAGGAACGGGATCATGAGGACAAGACAGACTGGAGCAAAGCCTTGGAAGAGCGATGGCAGTCTCCATGCCCAGTTGGAAGGCTCCATCTGCAAACACTGGGAAGAGTTAGCAGCCGACCTGAAGCTGCTTGGTGTGAAGAGCCTGAACTCACTCCGTAGGATACCCCGGTAGCCAGGATACTTCCAATGGCCCAGCAGCTGTAGTACAGACCGAGAGCAAAAGCCCTGACTTGAGGAGCAGTAGTCTCCGAGACGTAAGTGCCGGCAGCAGTCTGGGCAAGACCCATACTGAGGCCGATAATCATGCGACCAGCGATAAACATGGCCAGGTTCTGCGCGCTCGCCGTGATGGAAGCTCCAAGAATGTTCAGAAGAGCACTTGCTAAGAGAGCCTCCTTTCGACCACGCTTATCACAGATGTAACCGGAAGAGAGAGAGATGAGAATGGCACCCAAAGCTGTGGCGGTTGAGTTCACAGCTTTCAGGGTGGTGTTGATGTCGAAGAAGTTGTTGTAACTGGGCATCACATTCACTGAGCCCATGACAGAGCCGTCGTAGGCGATGGTAACTGAGTCGACGACACATGCTGAGACGACAAGGGCTGTTGTCCAGCCGAGTTTCATCGACTTGGTATCAAAAATAGTGAACATCATGAGTGCTTGCGGAGGTCTAAAATTGCATTGCGACTCTGGTGAAGATCTTCCCGTTGGCATCTGGGCGTTGAGCACTGATATAAATAAGCACCTACGAAGTAACGATTACCCCGTACTCCAGAGTCCCCATTAGCTTTCTTAGCTCGGCTCGCATCCAGCACTACGATCGTAGCAGCTTCCTATCACGCGGGCACATGAGTTCAATGTCGGATCGTCCGAAAGTACCTTGGCGAGATCTCGGATAGCGCCCGTAACAGGGATGTAGCGTCTGAGTTATCTGGTCGCTAATTGAGAGCGTCTGCAGATATAGTCTCTCTGGTATCTTAGTGTCATATAGCGCTCAGACTAGGACTTTGAGCCGGGTTTGCGATTATCTAGACGGGGAGATACGACGGGAAATCTCGGCACTAATTGGCTGTAGATACTCTCGCTGCTCAGATCAAGACTTCGGCTATCAATGTCCAGATATGCTACTGTTGCGATAGAGGGTGGCACCTTATCGAGTGACCCTTTTTGTGGAGCATATCTTCGATTTGCGGCCTGAAGGAAACTTCAATGTAGGCAGGGTGACGATTGGAGTCCCTCCCACTCTGGAGATAGCATTGGATCCCAGTCTACCAAGAATTGGTCCCATGTGGCCGTCGGGGACCGTGCACATGTTAAAGCGGGAATGACGGCAATGAAGCCCATGGGGTTTCTGTCGGCCCGTCCGATAGAGAAGTCAAGGGAGGTGTGGGGGAGATATTGTCATGACTCGGGCACGGCAGTCTATCGACTCCAAGAGTGCAGCGCAGTGAGAGTTATGCGCTTTCGACATAACCCCCTTCGCCGACTCGGTCCCCCACAGTGCATCGGACACGATATGGTGCCCCCTCTGACGCCTTCAACGTGGGGTTTGGAGATTGCGTATATTGGAGGAGACTCGTCGGGAGAACTGACCTTCCAAACCATTCACATGTGTGCTGGCACTCTTTCGCGTCAAGCAAATTGCTTTATCCTCTGGAGCCAAGATAGCGAGCTCTTGATACGATGAAGTACAAGTCAATTGGTGGCCTGTTGCTTACAGCTATCTTGGTATCGGCTTCGGGCGGCGAAGATGATACGCAAAGCTCGCTCTTTCCTTGGGACTTTGGCGACACTGTACAGTATACCCTCGATAACATCGTGGCGCTCGATGATGCGTGGTCTCCCGATAACCTGCCCGAGGACAAGTCACACTTGGATGGCACCTTTTTCGGGCATAGTCCGCCTGTCTATCCTTCACGTAGGCTTCCTTCCTTTGAGACTCTTCTGATAATGTCACAAGCTAACAAGAGGCAGCAATCGGTAATGGCAAGAGCAATGATTCTTGGGCGGCTGCCTTTACACAGGCCAGAAGACTGGTATCAGAGATGACGCTAGAGGAGAAGCTTAATCTCACTTGGGGTTATCCTGGGCAATGCACAGGAGTGACAGGCTCTGTCCCTCGTTTGGGCATCAAGCCTCTCTGCCTCAACGATGGTCCCAATGGCGTCCGTGGCCAGGACTTTGTCTCTGCATTCCCAGCTGGAGTACATCTTGCCTCTACCTGGGACAAGTCTCTGATGTACGAGTATGGTCGTGCTCTGGGATCCGAGTACAAAGGAAAGGGCGTCCACGTAGCCCTGGGTCCTTGCGCTGGACCACTTGGTCGCCTTGCCGTTGGCTCAAGAAATTGGGAAGGGCTTGGATCAGACCCTTATCTGGCTGAGGCCGGTATGACCGGTGTGGCCAAGGGTATCCACGATTCAGGTGTCATCGCCTCACTCAAGCATTGGCTCCTGAACGAGCAGGAATATCGACGCATGCCCAGCATTCTCGGCGAGTCCATCAGCTCTAACGTCGACGAGCGAACTCTGCACGAGGTTTATGCGTTTCCCTTCATGGGTCCCATCCGTGAAGGTGCTGGATCTGTTATGTGCTCCTACAACCGGGCGAACAACTCTTATGCCTGCCAGAACTCGAAATTGCTGAATGGTGTTCTCAAAACTGAACTTGGCTTTGAGGGCTTTGTGGTTAGTGATTGGGGCGCTGTACAATCTGGAGTTGCCACGGCCAATGCCGGCATGGACATGCTGATGCCGACCGATGAGGGGTACTGGGGACCTAAACTCGTCGAGGCTGTCAAGAACGGCAGCGTTACCGAAGAGAGGGCTGATGATATGGCTACTCGCATCCTGGCTGCTTGGTACCACGCTGGTCAAGACAAAGACTTTCCAGAAACTACTGCTGTGTTCGACAATGGAGATAAACATAGCAACGAGCTCGTCCGGGAAGACGTTGACGTGCGCAAAGACCACCATCATCTGATCAGAGAGATCGGTGCCGCTGGCACGATTCTCCTCAAGAATACAAAGGGTGCATTGCCACTCCAGAAGCCGAAATACGTCTCGATATTTGGATACGACGCTGTCGCACCCGCCACACCCTGGAACAGCCCTGGCAGCTTTGGTCCTCGTAAAGCTATTGGCTGGGTTCCCAACGATAATGTCTTTGCCCGCCAGAAGCAGCGAACCTTTAATGGAACTCTCATCACTGCGTTTGGGTCTGGAAGCACATCACCGCCATACTTCAGCGACCCGTTCTCGGTCCTTCAGAGGCGGGTTGCTGCTGATGGAGGTATTGTCAAGTGGGACTTCTACAACGTCGATCCTTTGGTTTATGTCAATAGCGACGTCTGCCTGGTCTTTATCAATGCCTATCCGGAGGAGGGCAAGGATCGTGCAGGCCTCTCAGATGATTTCAGCGATGATCTTGTCCTGCACATTGCAAAGCGGTGCGCGAACACTGTCGTCGTCATTCACTCGGCTGGCATTCGCCTTGTAGACCCTTGGGCCGATCACCCGAATGTCACAGCAATTATCAACGCCGGTATGCCAGGGCAAGAAGCAGGCAATGCCATTGTGGATGTCCTCTACGGAGATGTAAACCCAAGCGGCAAGCTCCCTTATACCCTGGCACACTCCGAGGAGGAATACGGCGCCATCTTGAACTTTACCATGAACGATGGCGATAGTACTTGGTTCCCCCAGGCGAACTTTGAGGAAGGTCCGTTTATAGACTATCGGTACTTTGACTTGCATGGAATTCAGCCACGGTACGAGTTTGGCCATGGACTTTCATACACCACCTTTGAGTACACTAGGCTAGAAGTCACAAAGACGGAGAAGGCACAGCCTGGGATCCCTGACGCAGACATACCCATCGTCCCGGGTGGCCATCCTCAGCTCTGGGAGACTTGCGTTGTGGTCTCGGCAGATATAACGAATACCGGTGAAGTCACGGGATCGGAGGTTGTTCAGCTCTACCTGGGCATTCCGGTGGAGGATACGCCTGTACGTCAACTGAGAGGATTTGAGCGGCTCGAGGTATCTCCTGGGGGGACTCGTCGTGCTTTCTTTGCTCTAAGCCGGAGAGATATCAGTTATTGGGATGTTGAGTCGCAGCAGTGGCGGATTCCGGAGGGAGACTTCAAGGTTTATGTTGGGGCTAGTAGTAGGGATAGCCGTTTGGAGGGTGGGTTTGAGATGACGGGGTAAAGTTTGCAACGTACCTGTGAAGTGGCCGGGTTTCGGGGGATGGTACACTCACAATGCATCTGTATTCACTCGTCGTAGAAAGATATTGTTTCTATCCTCGCAGAATGTTGGCTATCCGGGCGGACATAGATAAGAAGCAGCTAACATGGCTTGGGAGAATGGGAGTACTTCGAGCATGCTGTGAGTGAAGAGCACGCCCTTTGATAAGGTAGTTGGGAATGTGAGCCGGATGAGGTCAGGCGATAATCTTTTGCCTATGCATAATTACTAACCTTGTGACATTCCTTTCTTGCATTTTCCCGGCCGTAATCCCGAAAAGATAAAATAGTAGCGTTCCATCAGCGCGTACTGCGGTTTGCTCCATCGTCCCACCTACCCACCCAAATGAAACTGTCGCAGCGAGACACTACACGATCGCTTGTTTCCGAGGCCTGCACCGTTCCGCCAACCACATTCGTCAGAGTACAACTCCTTGTTTCAATCGCGAGTCAGATAAGTTTATAATAGCACAGGCTGACTGATCATATGCGATCATGTTTTGCACCGTACGATCATGCATTGAACAGGGAGTCGAGGAGTTGAAGCGAAACGAACGATTGCTCCGAGTTATTCCCACTTTCTCCTGGTCCGTTCGCGTCAAATACGTCGCAGGCATGGGGCTAGGCCAAGGAGACCTCGGCTTTGAGCCGACTTGGAAGTTGACGATCGTTGTATAAAACGCCTCGAAGGTGCGAGTGCTTTCTTGGCTGCTTGTTTTCTTGGATCATCCGTTCTTGTCCTCTCTAGTGTTCTCTTCACCTTTCTTTCTCTTGTATCATCTTTTCTTCTCGTGGCTGCTGGCTCAGTCTTTGTACATTCTTCTGTTTGTCAGTCAATTCACGATGAAGTCCATTTCGAAGGCTCTCCTCTGCTCTGCTGCGCTGGCGACAGCTAACGCGCACGGTGTGCTTCTTGCTGCGCAAGGTGAAGCTGGCCCGGCAAGTTTCGGTTTCAAAGGTGATCTCTCTTCTCACAGTACTTCATTTGTTGAGTTGAAGCTAACGATATCACTCAGTCGACCCTGCGATTGCCAGGAACTGCACGACTATCAACCCTTGCCAACAAGATGCCACGCTGATCAGGACCGCGGAGATCGAGGCCAACCTCGTGAATGAGTGCGGTCGCACTGAACTTGAAGGCAACATCGACATTGGCGAGGAGACTGAGAATGCCCTGGCTGCAGGATCTGTTACTCAGGTCACCAAGGGCAGCTCGATCCAGGTCACTGTTCATCAGGTCAACGCAGATGGTGCCGGCCCATATGTTTGTGATCTCGATATGACTTCGAATGGCAAGCGTCTTGTTGGCCAGGTGCCTCTGGAGGTTCAGAACAATGTTCCCGGCGTCAATGGCTTCTCTCAAGCCAAGGCACAGAACTTCAACATGACTGTCATCTTGCCTGAAGACTTGGCTTGCATTGGAGGTTAGCAAGCTGCCAACATGACATTTGGGAAATGACACTGACTCGACGCACAGCCTCCACTGGCAACGTTTGCACTGTCCGGTGCCGCAACGCGGCCCTCGCAGGACCATTCGGCGGCTGCTTCCCCATTCAACAAACCGACGTCGAACCTACCGTCAACGACCCCGCGACAATTGACAGTGCTCAAGCTCTCGATCTGACGTTGGCACAGACGGCGAACAACCAGAAGGATCTTCCCAAGGCCATCGAGGCCAACGCCAATGCTGGTTCTGACTTTGCCAAGCAGAACCTCGCTGCTGTCGAGGCCTTGCTTCAGCAGCCGACCTCCATTGAATCGCCGCAAGTTACGCTCACTCAAGCTCCGCCTGCCGCGTCTACTCCTGCCGAGGCTGACGCTGGTACTGGGAACAACGGTAATGGCAACGGCGATGCAAACAATGGCAACGGTAATGGTAACGGTAACGGAAATGGAAATGAAAACGGTGGAAATGGTGGAAACGGTCGGGGCCGTGGAGGAAATGGTAACGGTAACGGCAATGGAGACGGAAACCGAGGCAATGGCAACGGTAACAATGGTAACAATGGCAATGCTGGAAACAATGGCAACAATGGCAATGGCAACAATGGCAACGCTGCTGATGGCAACGGGAACGGAAACCGTAATGGCTTCCAGAAGAGGCGTCGAGCCTTCCGCAAGGATTGAAGCCATTGACCATCGACAAGGACCGAGGATGCTCGGACAGCGAGAGCGCCTTCAGATGTCACGCCATGTAGCCTAGAGCAGAATTAGAGTTAGAGCCAACGCATACTTAGAAATGAACCCATGACTGCATTCTGAACTTCGAGGCATTGTATGCGTGAAATGAGGTCGATAGTACCTGAATCCATGGTGATCTCTTGCAGGGTAGCGTGACGTCTCGTTTCCAAACATGGGGGTAGATAGGCTATGGTTGCCTACTAAGGAATAGGCGCCTAGTCTCGAGGCGACTACCGTGAAGTCGCCATCAGATTGCCGATAGAATATGCTTGTTCAGACTTACGCCGCAGCCAATGGACTTATCAACAGGGTTCTTCTTCAAGGCAGGCGAATCATGGCATTATGTTTCATCCCTGTCAAATAGCCCCACGAGCCTCGGCCATTATCCACATCTCAATACTCAAAAAGTCCTACGTTTCTTGTGTCAAATGCACAGAAGTCACGATGCAAGGTCCTGAACAATTCTGCACCAATTAAGGCGGCATCTAGGACGACATGGCCATCGACGACGGCATTCGAATGCAGGCGCCTGCACATACGGCAGTTGCGTGGGAGGCACCTGCCACTGCATCCACCCAAATTGGCGCTGCTTCAGTTTCAACCACTGCCGCATCATCAACAGTGTCAACCCCAATTGCACGCAACCGCAAAGACCACACGCCCGACGAGTGGGACAAGATTCGACCCCGTTTTACAGACCTCTACCTCACCAAGGGACTGCGTCTGGCCGACGTTTCACGTATTTTGAGGGACGAAGACGGGTTTCACGCTACAGACAAGCAGTTCAAGGACCGCATTCGAAAATGGAGCCTGCGCAAGAACTTCACAGGCGACGAGAAGCGCAAGGCATTGACTGTTGCTTCGGAGAGGAGCACTGTTTCTGGCGAGTCAGAACAGGCATGTGCCACTGAGAGCGCCGTTATTCCTCGTCGGCGTTTGCAGCGATTCGCAAGAGACCAGAAGTTGCTGTACATTCAACACATCGCCAATGGTCCAACACTGCCTCCAGAGCCTACGGCCATTTTTGACTTTGTGATTGAGCTTCCACGGATGCTGTTCGAGCCAGGCCCCCACTCCAAGGCTACTACTTCCATTCACGAGTCCTTGGCAGCCGTGGACCGGCAGATGAAGCTGCGATGGCCCATTCTAGCCATGGATGTCCTTGGAGTTTCGGACGCCACCGTTCGGTACGGATTGAAGCGTGTGCAGAGAAAGACTACATCGGGCATCGCATTTGAACTGCTGCCTCCATCAAGCGAGCCCGGTAACGAGTACGGCCCAGGTATCCGCTATGCTGCCACAACCGACAGCATGCTCAAGGCCTACGGTCCAGCAGAAGAAGACGCGTTCCACCTTGATTTATTTTACACAATCAGCGAGCGCCTCTTCACAGCCTGCCAGAGCATCTTCGCACCAGAGACACGCGTCCGCAACTCCCTTTTGGGCCGGCCAGGCGAACCTCCTGGCCTCAACTGCGTCAAGGCCAACGCTTCTCCGCTAGCTACACAGACTCTCTACCTTCGCCTATTGGGCCACAGTGCTCTCGCCGGCTCTACGCGGTATATCGGTAAAGTCGGCGACTCTGAACTGATCTCGACGCCCGAAAATGGTATGGCTTATCGAATCAAGGTCAGTCCCACAGCCACTGCATACATGACGGTCAAGCCTGGCATGCACGTAGCGTTGCACATCGTGAAGAAAGGCAACCTTATCGCAGGCGTCACCAGATTCTATCGTGGCCACGAGACATCACCACCATACATGGGCGGTCAGTGGAATCACGATGCTACAAGATTGCATCCGATGGACAATGCTTCCGAGAAGCCAGCCCCCGAAGCGGCATTTTACGGACCATTACTTGCCGATGAGGACGACGCGGTTGAGCCAGAGTTCAAAGAGATGTCACAACGAGCCGCCCAACGAAACACTGCGCAGTCAGGGCCAGAAACCGAGCTGGCAGTCACCGATTCCACACAGCCGATAGCAGGGCCGCTTTCCGGACCGGAAAGAGCGTGGCTAAAGGCTGCGTCGGAGGACTACATCGTGGATAACAACGCTCCATGGAAATTGGCGGTACGGACGAAATGATGGCCCAGCTCGAGCGGAGACAGGCATGCGAAATCCCAATAATACGAGGAAAGCAAAAGCATCAAAACTTGGCCAGCCGTGCGACTTTTGCATCTACAACGTCACATCAGATAGACGACTGCATGCGATCGCCAAGAGACTCGCTCCCGTTGCAAGGAGCATTCCAGTCCAAGAAGTCAAACTTGAATCAGGCATCGTCATTGACTCACCTTATATGAACCAAAGACATTCACCCTATAAATCGAAGCGACTCAATCAATTCCAATTTCAAATTTGCCGGATTGTCTGTCTTTCGCGTCGTGCTCTGTTCACTGTCACGGGTCCAAATATGTGGTTGACGATATTCGCACTGGCGCTTCACAGCGCGGGCGCACTGAGCGTCTACACTGGCGGCGACACATCAGGGTGCGGCAAGTCTCATGCGAGCAATGCGACCGAGGCCTGGAGTCTCATGTCTAGTGGGCGAAACCGCACTTATTACGTCCACGTCCCAGAGGACTACTCAGCCGACGACCAGTACCAGACCATCGTCGGCTTCCACGGTCGGGGCGCCTCGGGCCTTTACTTTGAGATTGACACAGGACTGAGCGAGGCCGAATTTACCGGGGAGACTATCATGGTGTACCCAGACGGCGTAAACAGGAATTGGGCCGGCGCCAGCTACTCTACTCTTTCGATCGAGGAGGACCTGCAGTTTGTATGGGATCTCCTCGCTAAGGTGCGGCGCGATTACTGCGTCGATAGCGCTCGACTATACGCAACTGGCCACTCCAATGGTGGAGGCTTGGTAAATTTGATCGCCTGCAATGCGACCGTTGGTGCCGAGTTTGCGGCCTTCGCACCTGTGTCTGGCGCCTTTTACGAGAATACGGACGACCAGGGTGATTGCAAACCAGCGAGAAACTCAACGCCAATCTTGGAAATACATGGTGGGGATGATGAGATTATTGCATATGATGGAGGCAAAGGTCGTGGAGGCGAGCTGCCATCAATTCCCGACTGGTATGTGCGAAGCCCGAACTTTGTTTTTGATGCGATGCATATGGTTGTCTTGCTAACACAGTCTTTGGGATACTAGGCTTGATCAATGGGCCAAGAGGGATAGTTGTGACGACGAGCAGAGCGAGAAGATCTTCAATGGAGCGGTGAAACATGTCACCTGGTCCTGCAATGGAAGGGAGAGTGTCGTCCAGCATTACAAGGTCAACAAAGGGCGTGAGTCCACACAATCTGGGTTTCAGAGCTCTGGCTTCTGTTTCCTGCCACTCCCTATTGATGAAAGCATGCTAACCAGTCCCGCGTCCAGAGCATGCCTGGGCTGCTACCGACCCAAACTTATCGCAAGAAGAGTACGACGAGTCTCCGATTCCGATCAACGCGAGTACAATCGTGCCCCAGTTTCTCAAGAAGTTTGAGAGGCCGTCTGCAGAGTGAGTCGCACCTTGGAGTAGAGACTTCCGAGAGAGCCATGACTCGAAAACATGCTAACATGCGAGATCAGCGACGACCTCAATGAGTCAACAGACAATGATAATGAGGACTTGAGCAGCCGATATGAAATCTCGTGGGCGAGCAGCGCTGTCACGTTTTGTGCGATTCTCATCATAGCTGCTTGAACATAAAGCAAGACGTGTGTAATTCAGGATTACAAATGTTGCTGCCACGATTATGCCACTCTTCTTTCATACCCGACTGATGCGCATTCTGCCCTTCAGAGCTTTGCACTCGTGGGAATCTTGTAGAGATGATGGTTGAGAAGCTCAACAGCTGCTTTTGCCAACCCCCAGCCGTAGACGTAGCCCGCACCAGCGACACCATACGCATGGATCACATGCTGCGCGTCCATGATCTGCGATTCAACGCGAACACCGCCTTCTCTGGATGGCCTGATGCCGACCAGGTCCCGCACGACTTGGAAGTCTTTGAGGTCCGGCGACGGGAAGATGTGTGGCAGGTTCTCGTGAACCCGTCGAACAATCTGGATCAAGTTATTAGCTTGCTCCAAACAAATAGACGGTTATAAGGAACGACTCACATCTTTCTTGACACTCTCCTCGAAGATCGCTTCTGACTGTCCCTCATCCTTGATGCCACCGAGAATGGCCGTTCCATCACCACGCGGTAGGTGATACGTATAATCATCACCCCTTCGAATGTAAACTTTATCGTAGTCACTCTTCACCAGACACGTCTGGCCACGAACCGAGACCATGCTGTCATCTTTGATGTCTGTCAAGGTCTTGGGGCCACTGCCACTGGCGTTGATGAGGAAGTCGTGACCCATGCCTTTGAGGTCAGCCAGGGATCGGACGGTTGCTCTTTTGAAGATGACGCCGCTCGACTCTAGACGCTTTCGGATCCATGGGAGGAAGGTGTGAGGGGTGACAATGATACTTTGATACGCGACACCAAGCTTCGCATCAGCTGGTATCTCACTCTTATCCATGACACGAAAGCCAGGCACCTTGTTCCGGTACCAAACTTGATCTAGCGGGACATGGTCCATCAAATCATGCATCTCAACCACCTTGACACTCGACTCTGGATATTGAGCTGCCAGTCTCATCCAGTAGGCTAATGCGTCGAGCTGCATCTTTTGCTCAGAGGGAGAGGCATCTTCGGAGCCCATCCAGATTGCGCCGGCCCAGGGACTGGCCCATTCTGTGGATTCGGGGTCGCCGGGGAGGTTGCGGGCGATTATGGTCACTTCATAGTCCTTCGGTAAAGTGGCTGCAATGGTTAGGCCGATGATGCTGGGAGTGACGAGTCAGTCGTGAAACTTGGACGATTGGCAGGAGTTGTGGTCTTACCCGGCACCCAGGATCGTCACTTTTGTCATGGTCTCGGCTGATTGGGATCAGGGTCAGCTGTAATTCTGCGATGGTTGGTGTTCATGGAACAAGGTTGCATTCATGATGTGTTCCTTCAAGATGCTGGGTCGTCCATCTCGAGTCCTAGTGCTGATGGGTCGGAGGCGGCTGTCCGATCCCGGCCTTGGCGATTCGTGAGGTCAGATGCAGATGGGGCATACTTAGCAACTAACGTCCTCTCTGGGAAGGCAGAACGGGCAAGAAGAGCTAGAGTTATTATTTCCTTTGCCAAGTGGACAAATACTTTGTCATTAGTGTTCTTCCCCGCAGTGGTGCTTGGTGTCCGAGCGGAGAGACCAGCCGACATCTGATATCGGACGCAGGCACGGGAGTACGAATATGAGTCTCGGTGGTATCAGGTTAAGGCACCAACTTGCATCAATCGTGATTGTGAAATTGCAGTTCGCTTTATTACAAATTATGAGAGTATCTATATGATGGGATATATAATGGAAAAGCCAAAGTAATCCTTGTAAATTAGGCCTGTGGCCTCGAGCGAGTTCTCGACATTGTGAATTGCTCCTCGTTGGTGTTGACGCGGTCGATATCGTACGGGTTGCCCTCGTACATGGTATAACGACGACTTGCGCGACTCGCACGGCTCGCACGACTGGCTGCGCTGTTGGCGCGTGAGAGCCTCCTTGTTGAGCGACGAGACATGGGACGAATGTCCTCGAATTGCGTCTCTTCACGGACAGTGGATGGTCTCCTCTCGCCATCAGCCTCAGTTGCAGTGTCGTCAGAGGAAGACTCGGCGTCATCCTCTTCGTCTTCTTGTGCTTGGCGAGCGCGCTCGGCATCCTTCATCTTGCGCATGAATGCAAGCGACTCAGCGGCGAACTTGCACTTGCTGCGCACCTTCTCGCCATAGTGGTAGAAGAGGAATGGGAACGGAACACAAGCGAGAGCAAGGAACGCAGGGATGCTGGAAGCCCAGTGGATACCGAGGCGGTCGTACATTTGAGTAGTGAAGAGCGGGAAGGCTGCGCCGAAGAGGGATCGCAGGACGGAGTTGGCGGCGAGCACGGAGGCGGCGAAGATGGTGTAGGCGTCGATGAGGTAGTTCATGATACTGAGGAACACAAGGACCATGCCGAAACCGAAGGGGACGCCGGCGGCGATGCTGACCATCCAGTGGATCGAGGTGTAGTTTGTCCAGGCAAACCAGAAGAGACCGATGGGGATGGCAACGGATCCAACGAGGGCGGGGGGTAGACGTGCTTCGGGCGGTGCGAGGCCGTCGTTTGCTTCTTCGGCGCGGATGTAGCGCTTGTTGTCCCAGATGCTGTAGGTCACGGCGAAGAGCATGCCGACCATGATGCCGAGGAAAGATAGGCCTCCGATGCCGGACGACCAGCCGCGGTTTTGTTGGTAGACGATGGGGAAGGCGGCGAAGAGCATGTAGAGCGTTCCGTAGATGATGGCCATGTAGATGGAGAGGAGGAGGACGATTGGCTCCTTGAAGAGTAGAACCCAGGGTCGGAGGAGGGCTGTCTTCATGGTCTGCCCAAGGGAGATGGCGCCACGATCAACCTCCATCTTGGACTTGTAGACCTTGCCGGTCATCTTGCTGAGCTTCGCTGCTCTCTTGCGGAGGAGGACTGGTGCGTAAGTCTCGGGTACGAGGAGTGTGCCGACGATCCAGAAGAAACCAGAGAAGGCTGCGAGGAAGCCGAGGACCCAGCGCCAGCCAGGACCTTCTCCGAGGAAACCGCCAATGATGGGACCGAGGACGGGACCGAGAAAAGGTGCAGCCGCGAACAGACTCATGGCCAGACCACGCTGGGCGGCAGGGAACATGTCGGCAATGACACCGCCAGCATTTGTGAGTGGTGATGAGCCAATAGCGCCGGCGAGGAAACGGCAGACAATGAGTGTTGCGGCGTTGTTGGCGCCAGCTGCACCGGCGTTGAAGGCTGTGAGGCCGGCATATGTGACGATGAAGAGGATTTGGCGGCCGAAGACTTCACTCAGTGGTGCCCAGAGGAGAGGACCGATGGCGAAACCGAGAACGAAGAGGGATACACCAAGAGTAGCGACTTCCTGGCTAATGCTGAACTTCATCATAATCTCCCGAATACCACCAGTGTACGCGGAGGAGACGAGAGCGACGGCGAGGGTGGACAGAGCCACGGTAAGAGTGACGAACCATTTCTTGGTCTCGCTCCAGTTGAATGGGTTTCGGGGGTCGTTGGGGATCCAGTTCACGACGTAGGGATCTTCTTGGGTTCCTGCGCCGGGGTATGGGTGGTTGCGGACTGAATCTGTGATGCCGGCTTGGTCGTAGACGATGCGCCAGTAGGGGATTTTCTCGACCTTTGGCGATTCGCCGGCCGAGTTCTTCTCGTGTTCCACCATGGTGGCCCGATCGGTTCGTCGCTTTCCAGTAATGTCTAGTGTAATGTCGTGAAGTATCGGGACAATGGTCGTGTTGATCGTCAAACCCCTTGGGTATTGATGAGGTCAAGTAAAGTTTGAGGCGCGGTGGCTTGATCAACAAGGTAAATATCTAAGGGTCTCAGATCTGAATGAGATCGCCAGGTGGGAGGACGCCAAGTATTAAAAGATCTAAATAAAAAAAACCACGAGCTCACAACGGGACGCTCGGTGAACCCGATCCCCGTTTGTGGATTCTACGTCCTACCTTTAGTAATAACATCGTGGCCACTAGAGCAGCAGAGAAGCTTTTCGCTGCCAATGCTCGCGTTTCGGCTATAAGGCACCAGCGTCAGTGCCGTAGCGGCAGGGCAACGAAAAAGAAATTCCTGGGTGATGTAGCGTGGGATTGCACGCGCGAGACGGGCCCGAGGGGGGAGTTAAGACCGTCGTGGTGGATCGGAGGAGGGACTAGGACTTGTACGGTATGGTTGGGATGGAGTTCGGGTTTCAGAGATTTTTGGCTTGCAATGCCGCTCACCTGGTGCTGGACATTGCAATCCAAAACCATTGAAGTATAAAAAAAGAACGTTGTAAACAGACTGGATCTGAGTAGAAGTACTCGTCTTTGTTTTAACAGATTTACAGTCGTTGGATGGGTGATGTTTTCACACACCAATCTGACCACCTCATCAACAGGCCGGACTTGAGAACAGCCCAACCCCGTCATCACCAAACCCGGACGCTAAGTTGCAAATCTCGGGACTAAGCGTCATCCAGCTGCCGACTTGGCTGCATACAGAACGCCCACCGAAAGATCCCTGACATCATCCCGACCCTTTTTCTCTCCTTGCCGTTCGATAGTTTGTAAGGCGGCGTCGCCACCCGCTGAGTAAATGCCACAGGCGACGTAATTGGGTGCATTAGGGGACTTTTATCGTGCTGTTAGTGACCGAACAGTGATTGACCTACTTTCGGTATTAGGTATCGGGTCATCGGGGTATTAGGCTGAGGGCGATCAGTGTAGCACATGGTGACGACGCGTGTTTGTAAAGTTTCCTCTCCACACCTGTAGGGACAGTCCTTTGCTGAACAATGGGATGTCATGACCCCCTGCAAACAGGCCTCCATGGAGACTCCACGGAGGGCATGCCCCAGCCATAATGGTTCTTTTAACCACGGCGACGGAAGCAAATAAAAGTCGACTCGCAAACACACCAATGCAATGACGAGCATTCAAAAGCAACAGTCTGTAGGCAGGGCAGAGTTTATACCAGCAGTTGTCCATACGTCCCAAAACCATTTCCCTCTATTTCCTTCATTCAGCTCTTCATACTTCGTAAATCGCTGGTCCAGGCTATCGAGTGTCCACGGTCAGCCACGTTGCTGGCGTGAGGGTCACATTCCAAGCCTCACCTGACTAGAAGACACGGCGAAGAACCATTGCAATTGCGCAAGGTAGCAGTTTGGGCCGGAGAGAAGTGACATAATTTTCCGTTATAGGTTTCGGCTAACAAAATCGCACATTTCAGCCTCAACAGCCGGTCCGACTTCGGGACTCTAGGCAAGCAGCCGGATACATCTATTCCCCGGACCTTGGCTGAGTCAGTCCATTCGGTCAAAATTCAAATGCGACGAGTGGACCGACAGTCTCAACAAGGAAATCTGTATAGTCGGCTAGGCTAAGTTAGTAATAGTTGCCAGGACCGGAGTTTATAACAGCCATCGAAAAGTCCTTTCTCGTATATATCTCTGCTGCCGTGTTTTCCGATTTTGTACTATGAGCGAACTTGATCGTAGACATGGTGAATATGTGTTTATTTAAGGGGAGGATGTTCCGGGTATAGAAGCACGTATTTTGGTAATGCAAAGCATTATTACCATGACCTCCTCAAAAGATTCAGAGAAACCTACCGAGAAGCCTTCAGAAGAAGGTCCGTCCTCGAACAAGCAGGGGTCGACATATGATCGTCTCGAATCAGATATCGATATTGAGCAAAGGTCGACTGTACCCTTATCCCGGAAGTCATCTTCCTTGTCCTCCTCATCGACAGAGAACACCACTACTCCTAGCCAAACACCACATATACCTTTACCGATCTCATCGAGGAAGCTCGCAAGGTCTGTGTCCGAAATTCGAGACGGAATTGTCAACCAACTAGACTTGGACGACATAGAGAGGGCTGAAAAGGGTGCTGGCGATGTGTCCTCGCCTGGTCAGAAGGCTGAAGGGGGAGAGGTAGATGAGAAGCTAATAACGTGGGATGGCCCTAACGACCCTGAGAACCCAAAGAACTGGCCCTTGAAGAAGAAGTGGTACGCAGCAATCACTGGTATGTCCGCTCCTCCGTCTCTGGCATGATCTTTTATACCCATGATCTGTTAAAAACAGTATTCCGTATCTTTCTCTAGCCTTCATGGCATGCCTGACATATGCTGACATGGGACCCAGTGTCTCTATTCACATTCATCTCCCCTGTGGTATCAACAATGATTGCCCCCGCCCTCCCTTCCATCGGCAAAGACCTCCACATCACCGCCTCCTTCGAACTCGCCCTCACGCTATCCATCTTCGTAGCAGCCTACGGAATCGGTCCGCTCGTATGGGGCCCTCTCTCCGAACTCCGCGGCCGAGTGCCAATCCTACAGATCTCAAACGCATGGTTCTTCTTCTTCAATCTAGGGTGTGGTTTCGCCCAGAACAAGACAACACTCATCGTGCTTCGTTTCTTTGCTGGAATCGGTGGTTCTGCTCCACAGTCGGTTGGAAGCGGAGTGCTTTCGGATTTGTTCTATCCTGAGCAGCGTGGGAAGGCCATATCGGTGTACAGTCTGGCGCCGCTATTAGGTCCGGCGCTTGGTCCGATTGCGGGCGGCTGGATTGCCGAATTGACGACTTGGCGATGGGTATTCCGGTCTACGACTATCGCGTGCGCTTGCATCCAGATCGGATCCTGGTTTTGGATGACAGAGACGTACCCGCCTAAGATCCTTCAAGCAAAGAAGAAGCGCCTCATGAAAGAAGCCGGCGTCACGGACTTACATACACCATTCGATGATCCGAACATGACATACCTCAAAAAGCTACGAGTCGCGCTCACCCGTCCAGTTCGCCTCCTCTTCACACAACCTATCGTCATGTTCCTCGCCGCCTACCAAGTCTACCTTTACGGCAGTATGTACATCATTTTGTCTACCTACCCGACCTTATTCGCCAAAATCTACCATGAGAAGCCTGGCATCCAGGGGCTTAATTACATCTCCCTCGCTGGTGGGCTGTTTGCTGGCGCCCAGTTTGGTGCGAGGATGCAGGATTTGATCTACGCCAATCTCAAACGGAGATATTGTAAGGAGGGGCAGGTAGGGCGTCCTGAATTCCGGGTGCCTTTGATGGCTGTTGGGGCTATCTTCGTTCCTATTGGGTTGCTGATCTATGCGTGGACGGCTGAGGAGAAGACACACTGGATCGGCCCGAATATTGGTGTTTTTGTATACTCGTTCGGTCTGATCATGTCGTTTAGTTGTCTCCAGGGATATATGGTTGATTCGTATGGGCCATATGCTGCGTCGGCGGTAGCAGCTACGACGTTGACGAGAAGTATGGCTGGATTCGGGTTTCCGTTGTTTGCGGCGGATATGTACAATACTCTTGGGTACGGATGGGGGAATACCTTGTTGGCTGGAGTTGCGATAGTGGTTGGGTGGCCTGCGCCGCTAATACTGTGGTTGTATGGTGCGAAGTTGAGGGCAAAGAGCAAGTTTGCCAGATAAGCCGTAGTCGACGTCAAGAGAAATACTCAATGAGACATGGTTTCACAAGAATGGCGAGCTTCTAGATCTCAAAATGGGTGGTTGGTCTTGAATGCTACTCGATTTTCCAACAGCCACTACGCTGGCGGCAGGAAAGAGGCAAACAGCCCTCCTTGGATGCCAGCATACATCACCATGAAAGTAGCAATGCCTTTGCCAAGCGCTCGTCGTTCGTTAACGATACAGTTCGCAACCCACCAGTACCACACCGGATAGGCTGAAGATATCCGCGAGATGATCTGGACGTGGTAATTCGTGATGGCCAGCATCGCCAGAGCGGTCTGGCTCACTGCGAGAACCCGCACGAAGGCATCGAGACGCGGCTGCTTCAGAGCGACACCCACTGTAGGTACGCGAATCGTCTCGACACCAGATCGGATGAGCACATAGAGCATTGGTGTGGCGAGAAGGAAGAGAGGCAGTTGATCCACAGTCCAGTATCGAAGAAAGCCCACGTTCCTACGAAAGATTGTGTGAGCTTCGACGTCTACGAGTGGAAAGCAGTGGTCTAATATCAGAACCTACCAGTATGCTTCTTGAACAAAGGTGTATATGCTTGGGATGAGACGAGAACACCATGGTCGAGGCGATCCTGAGTTACAGTAAGTCTGCCACGCGTAATACTGAGGGACAATGGAGCCTGCCGCCACGAAGACACCTCCGATGATGGCAGCAACCAGTCGCCGCACGTCGACTGCTCTACCCTGGGTGACGAAAGACAATAAAGCGGAAACAGCCACAACAGCAAAGAGCAGTCCACTGATCAGACCATTGCTACGAAAGAGTGTGCTGATGCCGTACAGCACGCCAGCTCCGATCAGTGACAAGTCGGCCTTGATCGTCGCGTCAAAACTGTTGACAGCGAGCAGGTGAGCCAACATGGTCAGGCAGGCAAAGGGGCTCTCGGCGTAAGGGGCCGACAAGAACAGTCCTGCAGGGGAAACGATGTGCAGAAGTGAGGCCACAAGAGCGACGCGCACATCTCGAGACAGACGCAGAGTCAGGTGGTAGAGAGCGAGTACGGTGACGAGATGCGAAACGTGTGAGACGATGATGGCGAGGAAGGGCTCCAGCTCGGCGGCCAAGGGAGTCGTGGATCCATGTCCGGTTCGTCCGCACAGACGGGCCAGGATCGAGACGAGAGCGGGAAGACCCGCGGGGCCGAATGCCCACTGCTGCTCGTACAAGAGGCCGTCAGGGTAGGCTGCAGCCACGAAGTAGATTCCGTCCCATCGTGTCAGACGATGCGCCAGAGAAGCTGCAGATGGCAATGTTCCAGATGTGGACCGTGCAAAGAAGAGGGATGTAGAGGTGTCATAGTCGGGTCCAAGGGCCGCAGCAAACGCAATTAGCAAGATAAATCCCTTGAACAGGACAAAGGCAGAAATAATGGATATGACAGGCCGGGTCGAGGTTGGCATGAATGAGGCCATCACTCGTTGCCAGTCTGGTTCGGTTGACCCTGGTTGAAGGACTCGAGCAGTTTTCCCACCAACGACGAAAAGAGGACGAGATTAGCGGATGCTAGATGCGTGGTCGCATGCAGTTGAAGGGCCGAAAGGGGCGGGTTGGTTGGACTGGAGCGAGAAGAATAGGCCCTCGTTGTTCGGATGTGGTAACTGGCCAGGTCATCGCAAGGCGAAGGAGGTGTAGCGGTTTCCAAGTACGGTGTGGCTGGTGATGTGGCTGTGATCAAGCTTGGTGGGCTGGCGACCTGGCGTGGATGGCGGTAAAATTGCCCAAACGATCAGCTCGCAATGACTGAGAGCACCTTGGATGACCCTGGAATCAACGCACGATATTGCCGTAGAAAGAATCGTTTGTGGTCAGAAGCTGAGCCGCCTGTTCTGCTACGTGTTGTCGGTCGTGGATCGACTTGCGAGGTCAAAGTCTGGTTCTCCTGAAACACGCCCCTGGTGGCGTCACAGGCTCAAGCTGAATTGGGGTAGCTCAAGCGGGAGAGGGCGGAAGGTACCGCTGACTTGCCCCAGTCCTCGCCTACAGTGCAGGTACCCTTTGCCTTTGCCTCCTCCCCAAATCTGACAGCCCTCCTTCACCCACTGACTTCACTGCACCTCAATCCTCTGCATGGGCATCGGGGTCAAACCCACCCAACAAAGCTGGTCGTCCCATGTTGTGATCGCCATGTCTCACAGTCATTTCAGAAAATGTGCACCCTGACCTGTGGTCCAGAAAATGCGGTCGAACCTGTCGTCGCGAACGCCATCGGTAACAGGTAGGTTTCGTTGGATCCAGATAGTAGCCTCATGAATGCTCAGAATGAAGACCGCCAGCTGCCGTCCCAAGTTTCGTTCTGAAACTCACTGACAGCTCGCTTACTGCAGGTCATATCATATCTCGGCCAAGGCGACGATCGCTCTCGAATCAGACTCTCACTTGGGAATGTTCCATGCCCATCCACTCACGGCCTAACGAATAGTGCAATTCGACACTGTCCTGTCTCCCAGACCTTTCTCGGTATACAGCTCGTTGTCGATCAACACCTTCGTCTTGGGTCAAATGCAGAAAAATGCTCCGCACACTTGAGCAGCTCGACTCAATTGAAAGTTCGCAAGATCCCGGTCCTCGGGCATCGTGTTCCCTTGGTACCGCAACAATCCTGGTCCCTACAACCTAGTAAGAAGAAGCACGGTGCTTCATTATACCTGCAGCGGATCATACCGCGTGAGAAAAGTGTTTTCCGACGAACAACTCTGTCCCGGCGCGTTGGCAAGCCCCAGCAGCCATGCCGTCGCTCACAGGGATCTGCCTGCTACGAGCTTCAGCCCTCTCTCAGCACAGACACGCAAGTGACTGCTCCGAACCATACTTTGCCAGGATTGGTGCGCTTCACTTGTGTACGATCACACAAGCCTAAGGGCGAATGCGAACCAGCTCGTCCCAATGATTCCGTCAGCTGGCACCGAATTGATGTGTAGCCACAACCAAAAACACGCGATATCTGGCACTACCACTATGGCAGTATTCCGGCTGACGCCTACGAACCAAACTTTGAGCCTTCAACCGGTCAATCACTGTATAGCCTAGATTTAAAAGGACCGCAGCCGAGGCCGACGCCACTGCCATTGGTGCGACTACGTTCCAGCCGAGCGGGCGATTAACGCGCCTCCGATCAATATGCCATCGGCGCTATGCACCGTGAATCTCGTAGATCTTCAAAGGCAGTACCGAAAAGTCCAGCTGCAAGCGACCCGGGAGAATGAGGCTTCGGTGGATGCGGCGTTGACCATTTCCAACTTGGGTCATACTACCATCGGTGTAAGTCAGTTCCGTACCAAACTAATCGCACAAACTCTAAGACTGTGAGGCGAAAAGAGTCTAAGACATGTGGTTGCGCGACAGGTACCGTGAGAGATATCACAAAGAGCCAGTCGCAGACTCCGCCAGGTGCAGGGGGGCCCCATCCGGGGATGTTCAGGGATCGTTCAAGGTGAAAGCTTGTGACGACATTCGGCGACCTGACGACACGGCTTCCCTAATCAGCTCAGGTAGCGCAAGCCAAGCTGGAAGCATCCGCCTCTCAGCACATGCACAAGCACTTTCAGCGCCGCCCCAACCATGGGCCCAGGCGCGGAATTGTCTCGGGCAGCCTCGCAGCGCTGTCTTGATCCACGTCTCTCCACCAATCGCACACCCTTGGCTCCTGGAAGGGGGCACCTTGGCTAGCAGGGAGCCTCACTTGCGACCCGGAACCGCCCATCCACCGATCTAGATGGCCCTTGACAGCTGCTCCGCCTTCTGATATGAAGGGGAGGGGAATTCCCATATGATCCACGGAACCCCGGTCTGTCTGTCGCGTGGCTTGCCTGTGAACGGACTACTTGTCAGCTCCCATTTATATACTTCTGGCTTGCATTGCCCACCTCGGAGAGTTTGCACCCAACGATCACTACGCTCCTTTAACGACGACCCCAACATGACAATGCAGTCACTCTATTGATGCCAGAATGATATACACACCCTCTGCGACGGGAAGCTTGCTATTCGACATCTAGTCGGTAGCCACTTGAGAGGGAATCGAAGCCGAAATGTCGACCATGGAGAGCTATTGCTCCCTGATAACATTCGATCAACCACCATGTTCAACCCAGCTGCGTGCGCCCTCACCACCAACTATGCAGCTGCTGGAGTCATATCGAGCGCAGGTCTCTACAGCACCGCGGCCGAAGGAACTGACATTCGTCCCATTCATCCCGGCGGACTCGAACTACCAAGAACGAAGTCCATGGCCCGCCAGTCCTTATGCCTACGATATCGTCCACGCTTACAAAACATCGACCATATGGAGTAGTTTTCCTGTCACCGACGAGCTTCAACTTCTTGACTGGTTGTCTGAGCACACTACCATTCCCGTGCCGCGAGTCAGATCGCAGGGTTTCGATACGCAGAGGCGGCAGCACTACGCCCAATTCGACACACCAAGAGGCCTACCCTTGGTCGATTGCTGGGATGATCTATCGGATGAAGCACAAATACGAGCTATTGAACAACTGCGATCCATCATGAAGCAGCTTCGGGTAGTGTCGGAGGACAGCCTACCCAACCACGGGACAAGAGACATGTTCCTCGATCGGCGAGACGGCGTGGTGGCTGGTCCATTCACAACGCAAGCCGAGTTCCTGAAGGCATTGTCCGTTCGCATCGATGCAATCGGGTCTATATACAACCCAGGTCCCACGCGGAAGGCCATACGATTCATCGAGGCGATGGAGCACATGTCCACCGACAGACGCATGGTTCTCACGCACGGGAACCTCAGCCCGGAGAACGTTTGGGTGGACGAAGCAGGAGAGATTACTGCAGTCATGGATTGGTCCCAGGCTGGGTATGCTCCGGTGTTCTGGGAGTACATCAAGGCGTGTCTTGGTGACGAAGACTCGGGAGTGCATCTTGATGGGCTATACGACGAGATTCTCGAGCCGTGGCCACTGCACTTGGCGGTGATGATGCACGTTCACGATATCATTTGGTGAAGATTCCACAGCGGCAGCTCTGCTCGCTACATGTTACCCTACGATCGACCGTAAAGGCCATGATCTAATGACTCAACAAAAGGGCGGACACGCACGGACTGGGAGCGTGACCGCATACCACGACAATACCTCTTATTGGTTATAACTTATTCTTTGTTCTGTATTGCTCATACATACCCTCACTACTATTTCTCGTTGTTTTCTTTTCTTTACGAGTTCTTTTTTTTTTTTGGCTAGATCAGAGATGGGTGATTGAAGGCGGCAAAGGGGATGGCGGATTGACGATTTTCTGTACGATATTAGTGACGCCGAGTCCACGACACTTTCTTTCATGTTCATTCGCTTGCTCTCCTACAGTCATTTTAATATTTCCTTAATTCAGCCCTGTTCATTTGTCTCTCCGTCTCTCGCTGATCATTCATCGAGTGTGAAGCCTTTCGTGCTTGGCTCCATGAACTTGACTTGTCGAGCGTCCGGTCTTTCTTTCGGTCGCTGGGCATGGCGTCTGGGCTCTTCGTCTGGCCAATGTCTTTCGTACCTTTCGGAGTTGGTCAATCGCACTTTTCCGGAGCCTACACAATATGGTTATGTAGAAACTGAACTCTGCCTGGAGCAGATACGAAGTTATTGAAGCACTTTACGCCTTTGTCTATTCACAGTCTAATGCTTCCACATGCTAGATCTTGACACCCTCCAGAATAGGTCTTGCCTCTTCAGACTTCCACCAGCTTACGCCCTCTTCTCCCGGATACGAAAACTTGTCCATACTAGCCTCCTTCATCTCAACGCTATACCCAGGCTCCGTTGGCGTAACGTAGTATCCATCACGAATCAGACTCGGGTGCAAGAAATGCTCATGCAAATGGTCCACAAACTCGAGAACCGACTTCTTGCCGCTGACAGCGACGTAATCGATCGTGCTGAGATGTTGCGTGTACTCTGGGAGACCGACGCCGCCGGAATGAGGGACGATCGGGACGTTGTACTTGTTCGCGATGAGCAGGACGGCCATGACCTCGTTGACGCCGCCTAGACGACATGCGTCAATTTGGCAAACGTCAATGGCCCCGCTGACGATGAGTTGCTTGAAGATGACGCGGTTCTGGCACATTTCACCGGTGGCGACACCGATGCCCAGCGGACGGAGAGCATCGCGAATAGCCTTGTGGCCCATGATGTCATCTGGAGAGGTTGGCTCCTCGATGAACCATGGCTTGAAGTCGGCCAATTGCTTCATGTACTCGACAGCCTCTGGAACAGACCAGATCTGGTTGGCATCCACCATGAGAACATTGCCCTTGTCATAGCCAATAACATCCCGAGCAATTCCGAGACGTCGACGGTCTTCCTCGACGCTGCCGCCGACTTTGAGCTTGAAGTACTTGTAGCCTTTGCCGAGTGTCTCATTGAGGAGGGCTTTCATCTTGTCCTCGCCGTAGCCGAGCCAGCCTGCACTAGTCGTGTAAGCTGGGACAGCCTTGCTAGCCTCTGCCTCCTTGATGCGATCTGCCTTTGTTGCCTGCACTTTCTCCAGCATAGCGATAGCCTCCTCCGGAGTGATTGCATCGGTGATGTACCGAAAGTCGATACAACGAACGTACTCCTCAGGAGTCATGTCGGCGACAATCCTCCACACTGGCTTTCCGAGGGTCTTGGCCCACAGATCCCAGATTGCATTCACGACTGCACCGAGGGCGAGGTGGATGACACCCTTCTCCGGGCCGATCCAGCGGAGTTGTGAGTCGTTGACGAGATGGCGCCAGGTCTTGCCCCAGTCGGAGACGAGGGAGGAGAGGGTGCGGCCGACGATGCGGTCGGCGACGTGTTTGATGGCGGCGCAGACGATGTCGTTGCCGCGGCCGATGGTGAAGGTCTACATATTGTGTTAGCTGTTTCGTTGACGTGCTATGGACATATGACTGTGAGGGAGATCTCACCATGCCGTGGCCATTGTGTGGTGAGTCGGTCTCGAGGATGCAGTACGCGGATGAGTAGTCACCGGCTGCGTTCATGGCGTCGGAGCCGGTTTTGTCGAGGGATGTTGGGAAGCGCACATCGCGAGTGCGGAAGCCGGTGATGGTGACTTCGGCCATGGTGGATTTACTGGCACTCTCTCTCGATCGCTTCGTAACTATATTGTCTAGATTCGGTTCCTGTCGATGTTGGTCTGGGAACGAAGATCGACTGTGTCTGGTGGTCACGGCGGAGAATATTTGTATAGTATGCTAGGAGGAGTACAGTCTGAGGGAAATCGTTGGCTTAAGAAGGCAGTCGAGGCAACAAATTGAGGGCGATCTCGGCCGTCGGTTCAATGATGTTGAGTTTGGGCGGCTCCAAGTGGGACTTCGCCCCGGCTTTGGACGGCGACCAGCATCTCGAGAGGACAATGATGATGGTCCCACGATGCCGAAGAATCCATTGCCGGTGGATGTTGATCCGATCGGAGCTATGCACAAATGTACTCATGACCTTTTGTCAAGAATGCGTATCTCTCACTATACAATACCTTCTGTCCTTGACCATAATCATCGTCACCAAGGGTGTCATTTGGAGATCAGTCCTGAGCATTGAACTACCCCGCCCCCGCTATCGTTGGTGGGCTGTCTATGGGCTGGACTGAGGGGCATTTAACCGACGGCTCATTCGCGCCCATCAACAACCCCTAGTCCGAGCTGCCTCTGTATGGCTGGCCACCTCAATAGTAAGGAGCGCGATCCTACGGTGACATGGTCGCTCTATTTTGCGGCAAGCTCAGGGCAATCGATCGGAGAGCCTTCAAGATTGATTGCGTGCAGCGAACTACGAGGGGAAGTCGGTAGTGGTCAGCCAGGGTCTGGACTCATAAGGGCCATGTTGGAGAAAGGTGGTCTGCGTCCAGAGCAATTATCGACATCCCGTTTTGTCCACGTCTTTTATGCGTGTGTCTATAAGACATGGTTTTATTGACGGTGGCATGCACACTCGCGAGCCGCGTCGAGCATGAAGAGGCTTCTTTCGCGAGGCTGTAGTGGACGGAAGTTCTTCGCGCTGCGGCATGGACTTGCCTTGACGTCCGTCTTGGCAGAATGTGACCAGTCGAGGCTTTCGCATACCTCAACCGAGCTACTCATGGAATACGAGATGACAAGTTCTCATGGTGATTGCAAATGACCATCGTTGGGAATCAGGGTTGGAAGCTCTCGGCTCGAGCGCTTACCCTGCAGGTGGAGGAGGGACGCCCACCTCTGATTGTGATTGCCATTCTTCGTTGCAGTCAATTATATATTCCAATTTCGAGCCGGGAAACAAGTTCGCATATAAAGACAGAAACAGAAGTGGTCCTTTTGATGCTTCAGGATAGTGGCGTTGATCCTGATGATGGAAATATGTCACGGGAACGAACCTCAATGCGCATTGTTGCTGCTTACCTGTACAACCTCAGAAGCATGCACTTGTGCAACCACAGCATACAATAGACTAAGCCACCTCGTCGTGATAGCATCATCTGAAAAGCCTCAACGCCCTTTCCATCATCTCCCAAGCATCGGAAAAGATCACATCACGTCGCTAATCGAAGAACAACATTCCAGCGACATCTTTCCTTCACCGCTAACTGCCGTCACCCGGACGCCTTCCTAGCCTCGAAGCCCTTCCCCACACATCGTCGACCAGCACACCTCCAATCCCACCTCAAGCGGTGAACGAGCATCTTATCTCGATGGCATGCGTGGACTCAAGGCTACACTATGCCACTTTGACAACTTTTCGACCCGTCTTTCCCATCGAGACAGATCCGGACTCCCTCACACGGCTGTCATGTGCAGTCGCTCTCCAGCACGCCATGATCCTCCACGACCCTCCTTGCATTCATCGTCGCTGACTACCACTCCATCAGGCAACCTCGGATGCTGCCTCCGCGACGGCGCGCAGCCACACTGCCGTTCCTTGCCTCATTCACCTTCCCGGTCGTGACTCCAGATGTGCTTGCGTGCCTTAGCTTCGACCAGCCGCATGACAGGCTTGGACCGAACCAGGCAAAGTGCGGGCAAGGCCCATCACATACCGGCCGGTAGTGCGCTGCCAACACGACCGACAAAAAGGCGCTTCAAACTCGACCCGTTCGTTTATGCATACCAGCGACATATTCAAGCCCGCAAGCGACATGTGGCTATCTGGTGGCGTTTGTGCGGGGACGGTCCCCCAAAATTCCAAGCGAAGAACCCTGCGCAATGCGCCAGATTTGGTGCAATTGGGTGCAATACTTGAATGCAACCCTGCTCGTATCGTGGTGGCCCCAAGTCCCGATGACGTGGGCTGTGCCTCGTGCTGGCTGTGCCCAGCTCTCTCCCCAGCCCAGATCCAGCTTGGACACAACACAACGCAACAGAGACACCACACCACTCCACCATGACCATGACCTTGCGTGCATACACACATTCCCCCGATTGCCTTGGATTCGGAGCACGGCCTGCCGCAATGGTCATAGCTGCATCCCGTTATGGGCTCAGCAGACTTGACAATGCGGGTTACTCCTCCCATCCACCATGCAGCAAGGAACTAAGAAAAGAAATATAGTTACGTAGATGCCCTGCCCTGCCATAGCCTAGTCCTGTTGATCGATCTGCCCTGCGTATCTACTACTCGAGCGGAACTTGCAGCCAAGGTCGGAAGCGGTCAAGAACTTTCAGCTTGATTCAAGACGACCAACAATAGAACTCAACCACCAGCCTCATTCTGTCAACTCCGTCGACCGTTGAGATCGGACAGTTGCGTCAGCTGTTCCTGTCAGCCTGCCGCCACATGCCATTATCTGTCGTATCCGATCCTATTGTCGCTCCGGCTCCCACGTAATAACGTCCAGGGTCTTCCGTCATCTTACACTTACAGCCTGGTCGTGTGGTACACCCTGGCAGAAGGATCACAATATCTCCGTCGGTCGGCATTTACGTACAACTGTTCTCCGGTTGTCTTTTCTGGAGAGAATATTCGCCAAAACAACTTTCAAACAACTATTGCGCACCTTGATCTTGTCGAAACACGCAACCGAGCAACGAGGCGCATCGCGCATTGCTTAAAGTTCAAACTCACACAATGGACTACTCTAAGAGCCTACCAAGCCCCGACCATCCTGGGTTTCCAGGCAACCTCAAGCCCGTCAGACGGCGTCTCCAGAAACTCACACCCAAGACGAAGCTATTCGGAGTCAAGCGCGGCTCTCACGATTCGGGCATTAGCACTGGCGATTCACCCGCTGCGCCACGCGAGATGACCTCAGTTGGGACAGGCGGCGCCCTATCAGGTGGTCTGGGATATAATCCCTTCGCGGGCGAGGAACCAGTCATATCACTGCCGCCGGACTTGAGCGACTCGAAGTGGCTCGACTACATCGAGCGCAGTGGCCTCATGTACCAGGAACCGACCATCACGGAGGATGTGCCCAAGCCGATGCGCAAGAGGCCACCACCGATCATCCCCGAGCTGGCGCATCTGGTAAGGGTAAATGAACCACGACCATCGCTTGACAGCCAATCTTCAGGCTCTATCCCCAACTCAGCCTCGACAGCCTCGACGATGAGGCGGCAGGCCAAAACCCCCGTCTTTCGCATCGGCCAGCTAGAGGGCGAGACCCATCTCGGTGGTGGTAAGATCACGCCTTTCGGTCGAGATCCTTGGATCGCAGGCAAGACGTCGAGCGTTGAGCTTATTGCAGATCAGTACTGCGCGCTGCTCGAGCATCGTGACAGACTGGAGGCTGAGCGACAAGAACAGCTGGAGAGGGAACGGGAAGAGAGGGAGAACGACGCAGCCTCTTCAATCTACACATCATCGTCATCCGTGTACACGGCATACCAGTCAGAGCCTGCTATCAGCCGGCCCTACAGCCCTGTTGAGCTGCCGCGGGAGACATTAACTCGCCACTCATCCGAGGACGCCCCCGTCAACATCATCCTCGAGCCGGTTCGCAACAGCACCATCATGGCCCAGCAATCACCCACGTCAACGGACGGAACGTATGTCGGCTGCGACGAAAGCGCAATATACTTCAAGCCCTCTTTCTCGCACACCCCTCCAATGCAGACATATCAGTCAACAGACCAACTTGTCCCACCGTCATCCATTTCCACCCGAAGTCACGCACAGGACACCGCCGATGCACTCAGCCTTCGAATCTGTCTCGATCTTCTGACGCGAGAGCTATCGTCTGCCTTTGCGGACCGTGCGAGCCAAACTGGAGATGCGTCAGCGTTGCAGGTCTGGGTGATGATTGAGGCATACGAGAGGTTGCAGAACCGCATCGCGTGCTCAGATGAGCTGTCGGAACTGCATAAGAGGAACATGCAGATGGTCTTCCGGTCGTGGCTGTCTACGCTGTACACTGTACACGATATGATGTCGGCCAAGCCATCTATGAATGAGCGGGAGATGGAAGGTCTTACTGAGGCGTTGGATTGAGCTTCGATGACGAAGACGCGACATTGCGACGACACGATAACGGGGTCCCCGACTCTTGTGACGATTCAAGGATTGAAATGGTATGATGAAAAGGCAGGCATTGACATTCGACATTCAAGGCGTTTGGAGGAGGCCAGGCGTGAATTTGCTGTAATACTGGCACGGCGAGACGCCGCTTGCCCACTCTGGTCGGAACTGCTACAAGGCGTCAAGGAGCATAAAATTTACTGTACTTAAACATCAAATAATATGTCACTACAAAGCAAATGACATAAGCTGCTCCTTCAACCGTGACTGTCCGACTAAGACACTGTAGGGGCAGCTACAGCGGGGCACAACGTCACCACCACTCACTAAGGGCAGCAGCATCGGGACCTCGAAGCTTCAGACCGTGAATTCTTGACAACCTCATCCCAACACTCCCAATACCACAATGCACTGACATTCCAATCGCCCACCATGGACGACGACTACGGCGCAGACGACGACCTCCTGGCCGCCATGGCCGCAGCGGACCCATCACCCCAACGACAGCCGCGACCTGTGCAACAACCCGCGCCGACCAAGATCCAGCAACCGACGCCTCAGCGCATGGACAAGGCGCCCCCGAGCGCGAACAATTCTGCCGCCAAAGTCGTGCAACCGACACCTCAAGCTCTGCCTACGAAGCAGTCTGGATCTACAATCTTGGTGTCGCCGAGGCAGAGGGGGAATCCGGTGTTGACAAACATTAAGAAAGTGCCGTGGGAGTATAGCGATGTACCAGCCGACTTTGTCATGGGACTGAGTACATGCGCCCTCTTCTTGAGGTAAGAAATTGCCTTTTCCTTCCCTTGCGACGATTGCTGACCTCTTTACAGTCTGAAATATCACCGTCTACACCCCGAATACATCTACACCCGCATCCGCAACCTCCAAGGAAAATACAACCTCCGTGTCCTGCTAACCATGGTCGACATCCCCAACCACGAAGACCCCCTCCGCGAACTCTCCAAAACGTCCCTCGTCAACAACGTCAGCCTGATCCTCTGCTGGTCCGCCGCCGAAGCAGCACACTACCTCGAACTTTACAAAGCCCACGAACACAACACGTCCTTCTCCACCATCAAGGGTCAGCAGGCGTCGAGCTATGCTGATAGATTGACGGACTTTGTTACTGTGCCGAGGAGTTTGAACAAGAGTGATGCGGTTGCGTTGGTGGCGAATTTTGGGAGTTTGAGGAATGCGGTTAATGCTGAGCCGGATGTGCTTGGGATGATTGGGGGGTGGGAGGGGTGAAGGTTAAGAGGTGGACGAAGGCTGTGGAAGAGCCATTTAGGGCCAAGACGGCGACGAGTCGGGGTGTGAAGAGCTCAGCCGGGGGCACTCAACGGACCTCGAGGCTTGATGCGGCGGTGCCACTATCGAGAGTGCCGCTGAGGCAGATGTCTTCCATTGACGCCCCATTGAGTCGCAACTCACCTGCTGTCACGGCTTCGACATCGAACACGCAAGAAGGTGGACAGTTTCGGTTCGCAGAGGATGATGATGAGGATGAAGAGGAGGCGATGCTCGCCGCTGCTATCGAGGAGTCCAAAAGAGAGGCCGAGAAGAGTAATGCGGTCGCAGAGGACAAAGGTGGTGAGAAGCCGAGCGAGGAATTGGGCGGTGGGATTGCAGCGGCTCTTGCGAAGCTGAGAGAGAACGGATGAAGACTGGATGCGAAGGACGTCATCTCACTTGGTGTCAAAAAACAATCCAGCGGTGCGGCTTGTTGGAGGTTGGAAACCCAGCGTCGCCGACGCCGCCTTCCAAGCAAATGTTGTTTCCGAAAACAGCCCGGCAGAAATGCACGTCGCTGTTCTTCATTTGCTATGAGCAGCATGTTGTTGGTTATGTTCAGTTTCGAGGCACAGACACACCGAGGCTCATGTCCATGTGGATGGGCATGATATCGAGAGTCGATGCTCTTGAAGACCGACTAAGCCATCGACTCCTGTGTCCCCCAATACAGCAGCCGTCGTATCATCTGAGAGAATGGTAGCGGCAAACCACGAGATGCTGCAGATAGCAAGATAGTGCTAGCCAAGACTTGTAGACCATCATGATGTATACAAGCTCTAATGATACATGTACATACACTTTTCTACATCGCTTCCTGTTCCTTCATACATGTCTCATCCCTCGTAAAATGACTTTTCTCGTGACTGGTTCTAAGAGCCACCCTCCATCCTGGCGTACTGCTCCTCCATGGCCTCCTCGTACAGCCTGTCGGCCTCTTCCTCAGCCTCCGTCTTGGGACGGGTGATGCCAGCTCCGGTGTTGGCACCTGCGCCGAGGCCCCTGCCTTGTGAAGCAGAGGGAGAAGTGATGAATGTTGACCTTGCGGGTGATGAGAAGATTGTGGTGGTGGTGGTGGTGGTGGTTGTGTCAGATGAGGTAGATTCCGACTTGGAAGCGTTGAATAGTGGCAGACCCATGGTGCGAGTCAGGTGTGTAGGTGCGTCGGTACGAGACTGTTTCGACTGTGGTGGTGTTACAAAGTGCAAGGAACAGTGAGACGGCGTGCTCTTGTTGATGAAATTGAAGATGTAGAGCAGACAATTGATGAAAGAAATCGCTCGAGGTGAAGCTGGCGAGGATGAATTTGCGGCGGTGGTGGCGATGAGTTGGTGGTGTTGAGGGTCCAGTGGCAAAAAGTAGTCGCAACTAACAAGGCACGGCAAAAAGACGAACTGGCCTAGAGCCGAGAAGAAGGGCCTCGACTGCTCCACGCCAAGGCACCCCGGATGATCGACAGGGCGGGCACCAGGGGCATCGCATTTATCCGGGCATGATTTCGATTTGGTTAATTTGTGGAGGATTTGGTGCAGTGGGAGGATGCGTAGACTGTAGTGAGGGCCGTAGAAGGGCGATGGGTGACGCCGGAACTACGGTCAGTCAATTGAGTCATTTCGGTACACAATCCTCTACCTGCGGTGCCCCTCGCCCAAATGCCCGGAGCGCTGTCCGTGATTCATGCGTCATGGGCTAAGTAGTATACCTTTATACCCTCAAGCCAGCTTTATCGTCCACCCTCAGGTGAACTCTTCGCGAGCCTTCACTCTTCTGACTAATAGAAACTGTGGAATCAAACCGCACTTGACCTATCTCTCTAATGCATTCTCAGGTGAGGTCAGCCAACCTACCTCAGCTGAATTTCCACCTCGCCGAGAGCCAGGTGTGGTCTTCTGCTGAACTCGACTCGGCTGGACTGCTGCCACAGCCCGTCCATATGCACAGACGACCTGCAAACTATTCTCTGACTTCCACGAGATATTATACACCAATCATGCTCCATCTTGTACATGGCTTCTCGTCTACCAGTTTCCGGGTTTCCACGGGCGCTCCTGCACCTGGCCGTGAGTCAATCGATGCGCCTATAAGTTCCTCAAGCCCCTCCCCTCTGTACGCAAGGCCGCATGCTGGTCACCGGCGCCACATACACTACTGGGGCGGAAGTTAGTATGGACCGAGTTGTCGGTGATCAATCGCTCGATACTCACAAGTCTTGGCAAGAAAATGTCCAGATCTGAATCTCACGTCATGTGCGTGAAGCGGCGAATATGAGTACAGAGACGAGGACTGCCCGCGCTTCATTGCTGAGATGCAATCCGTTAAATCTTACCCTCGTCCTTCTAGGTTTTGAAAATATTCGCATCACGTAAGGCGTTACTTAGAACCGTCTCCTTGACGGCTGCAAAGATGAGTCGCATTGCTGTCACGTCGCCAGGCTCTACCAGATGTGGATAGAGCAAGAGATGAGCCCGGTTGACTTGGTTGAACCGCCAGAGAATGTACTTTGCCGCCTTGTTCACGTCGCTGCCACCGGCGTAATCCGGGAAGTAGTTGCCGAGAGGGGAGCGTGCGAGCTTCTGCTTGAACTTGCCAACGTTGTTGAGGAGTAGGATGATCGACGTCCTCGTAAACCACCGTGAGTTGACAACAGAATCGAATAAGAGCAGGGACTCCATCATCCTGTTCTGGGAGCTCTCCTCTAACAGCACTTCGTCGTATGTGTCCAGGTCGACGACGAAGATAATAGATGTCACGCCCTCGAAGCAGTGTACGAACTTCCTCCTATCGCTCCGTTGCGTGCCGGGGTCGATCAAGTGGATGCTGAGCTGGCCCATCATAAATCGTGTTTCGAAGATACCCGTTGTCGTAGGTCGAGTCCGAATAACATCACGTTCACTCGGCAGGTAGATGGGCGATGTTATTCTGTCAATTTCATCAAAATAGCTGTGCGTCGCGTTAGTCCGTTGCTCAATGACGAAAGAAGAAAATAAACACATCCTCGCGGGAACATACTATTCTGCCGCGTCTGGAAGGTAGAACTCTGTGGATCGATCCATGACCGCGGTGTAGTGCGGGCTTTGGAGGATGGCCTCGAGAGCAGACTTGAACTCCCACCCCAGTCCGATGTCTATCAGATCATCTAAAGCGGGATTATATTGCGAGATGAACTCGGCATGCCGGCAGATATCGTCATCTTCCTGTAGCACCTCGAACATCCGCATTGCATCGACGAGCATCTTTGCGCAACTGCAAACTTCCTTCAAAATAACTGGTCTGTGGCTGAGTAGTTCGTCTCTGGTGTCCCCATCAAGACAGACCAGCTTCATCATCTTGACGATCTGTTGTTTCGACTCGGCCCCGAGCATGAGGATTTTACATTCGCGCCGAAGATTTCGAGCATCTTCTTCAAGCATGCGATCAATAGTCTTTGACTCTGACGACGGTCGATGCGAATAAGGTATCGTGCTCTGTTGTTCGTGGAGGCTCTTCCGGACTGATCCTCTGATCCACCTTTGGTATATTCGTGAGATAAAGAGTTCCGTGTCGAAGTCAAACTGAATCGACCGCTTTGATGAGCCGATTGTGGTCCTTGTAAAAGACGTTATGAGAGAATCCACATCCCGGTGCACGTATAGCGATTCGGTATCGCTTTCCATCTTCTCAAAGACCTTGCGAGTCTGGGACTGCTGAAGAACCGCCTTTTGTTCTGATATGATAGTCCTGTCTTCAGGTTAGACAGCGCCTCAGGGCTAACAGAGCAGGACAATAACCATGTGGCACTAACATGTTAGAAGCCGTGAGCAGAAGCGTCAACGCTCCCGTTTGTTGCTGAATCATGCGCTGCACGTTCTCGAAATCCTTCGTCTTCAACAGCAATCGAAACCTGCTCGCGCTATCAAGCTTGTTTTCCGCCGTCGTCTGAAACTGGGAGACCTCCACATTGATCTTGTTAATGAGGGTGCGACAGCAGATGACACAGCGATCCAAATCCATAACTAATTGATGATGCGGGTCCTCTGAGATTGACTCAGCCCAGGCCTTGATCTTGAATAGCGCGGTATTGAGAGCGGCGAGCTGGCTCTCTAGGTTCAGGATGGCCAGGTCTGCTTCCTTCCACTGGCTGTGAAGCTCCGCGATGGTGCTGATCGTCTTCACGACCACGTCGATGATGTTCGCAAGGGCGCCGGCAGTGCCGAGAATCGTGATGGGGTCCGCCATTCTCGGCTCAACACTGTGCCTATTGAGCCAGTCTGACCATGCCAGGTCATGGTTCGCAGTGCTGCGCGGTAGATATGAGGCGAGGAGAAGGATGTATGCCGCTCAGCCACAATCCGATCGCGGTTCAACGGAGCTGAATCTTGGAGGATAGGCAGTGTCCAATCGCATAAGCCTATGGATCAGCCAATGATCATCTGCCATAACTGGACCCCAAGTTCTGGCACGTCATTTTCGTATCAGTGCAATTGCACTTTGTGTTGTTCAGTCATAAGAAATAGTTCTCAAAGACCATAGCGGACGGTTGTCGTGGTCGCATTGTTAGATCAGCCCGTATCTATAGCGCCAGTCTGCGGGGTTCATCTAGAACAGCGCCGAGATTCTACGGTAAGTCAATTGAGTTATTTCGGTACACAATCCTCTACCTGCGGTTGCCCCTCGCTTAAATGCCCGAAGCGCTATCTGTAACTTATGCGTCGTGCGCTAAGTGGTATACAACGTGACAGACTGCCCAGTCCTCTCTCCCTCAGCAAGCAACACCTTATTCTCCATGCGCAATAGCCACTTCATCAACATCGATGCCGCAATACTCAAAGCCGAGAACGCCATCATGAGCAGCATCGCCATGACATAGCGCGGTCCATCCGAAGCCGGGAAGAAGTACGGGCTCCAAATATTACCGAATTGAGAGAGCAGGTTCACAATAGCCGTAGCACAGGCTCTCTTCTCGGGGGTTTGGTTCAGGGAGGATGCTGCCCATGAGTACACGGCTGCGTTGGCGGCGAAAGCCCCGGCGCAGTAGAGGAATGAGGCAAAGTAGCGTGCTGGATTGTTCAGTGTGGCGACTGAGATGGCGAAGCCGACGATTGCGACGAGCATTGGGACGGAGATGTGGTACCCGCGCTCGTTGAAGCGGTCGCTGGAGTAGGCGACTGCGAAGGATACGATGGCGCCGAAGAGGTATGGCGGTGCAGTCAGAACTAATGTGATGGTACGGTTTCCAAGGTTCATTGATCGAACGATTCTGGACGAGGGATGTCAGAGAGCTGTTTCCAACTAAGGTAGATTGACAAGCGGTGAAGTAGACTCACGTTGGGAAGAAGTTGTTGAAGCCGTAAGCTGTGTGGTTGGCACACAGGATGATAACCTGACAAGAAGCATCAGTAATCGTTGTCGCAGAAGATGCCACAAGATACCCGAGGGTCACTTACAAAGACCCAAGTGCGAACGTCACTAACAGCCAACCTGAGGCCGTGCCAAATTGAACGATCAGCCTCAGGAAGAGACACTCGATCCAAAGCCATGCGCTGTTGCGCAAGAGCGAGCTCAGAAGCACTGAACAGCCACTTGCCGCTGCCGGTGCTTGACTCTGGGAAATCCGGCAGGACGAAGAATGCGACAACTGCAGCGATGACGGTGGCCGCTCCCTCGAGGATGAAGAGCCACTGCCATCCGTGTAGGCCTCCAACGTCCGAGAGACCAGCAAAGATACCGGCTGCGATGAGGCCTGAGAATGCTGTAGCGAGAACGAGGCCTGAGTACAAGACGGCGGTGCGCAGGGCAAGCTCTTTGCGCGTATACCACGAAGACAGCATGAAGAAGGCCTGTAGAAGTTGGCACTGTTAGTTCACTGGCCGCCTGTGACGAAGAGTCGTGGAAGGCTGTGAAGGCCAACTTACACCAGGGAAGAAAGGCGCCTCAACAATGCCGAGGAAGAAGCGAACAGCGATAAGGTGTGAGAATGACTTCACGCTGGCAGTAGACCCAGAGACACAAGCCCATACCAAGACGCAGCAGGGCAGGTAAATGCTAGGCCGCACACGAGTCAAGAGCATGTTGGAGGGCAGCTGGGCAAGCATGTATCCGACGTTGAGGATGGAGACTGCAATGTTGAACTGGTTCCCAACGAGCCCGATGTGCATCTCGAAGTCATCAAGACGGGCTTGACTGTCAGAAGAGTCTCGTGTCAGTCAACCTGCTTACTTGGATGACAGGACTTCTTCATAATCTGGGAAGTTCTTACGCAATATTGTTCCTGTCCAAGTAGTTGAACATATAAAGGACCCAGACTATAGGCAGGAGGGTCATGTCCAGTTTGCGGACAACCCTGCGCTCAGCCGCCTTCCACTCAGGGCTGTCATGGTGGCCAAAGGCGCTTTCCGAGACAGACAATCGTGTGTCGTCCTCATGTTTGACATGGGCAGACATGTCGTCGTGAATATCTGCTTGTGGCGATGGAAGGGAGCTTTTCTCAGTCATCATTGTAGATTGAATGTGATACAACGCCAGTATTGAAAGAGTGAGAAGTTGGAAGATTTGAAGAGCTGACTGTGGAATTCTAGTCGTGAATGAGTAGAAGTTGGGACAGAAGATTACATTTCAGCAGGACCCAAGTTGAATTTATCCTTTTGGACGCCCGCTTGTATCATACTAATGAAGCCTACGGTGAAATGGTAGCTAAACGCCTTCCCGATCGGACATCAGGATGCTTACATGGCTCGTCTAATCTGGGGAATACTGATTGTTGGGAATGGGGACCCCGGATTGTGTCCACTTCCCCGCGGAAAGATCTGGAATTGTACCTACGACATATCGTCCGCGGACAGACTAAAGAAGGTCAAGTGTTGACGGGAGGCGTTGTGGGAGACCCAGGCTGAGGCCGATCGGCGTACTCCCGATCGGCGTAGTTGTCACCGGTCGGGGATGCACCTCACGAAGGCCGATCGGACCAGCACAGAAGGAGGCTGAGAACCACTCTAGGCTGTGAACATCCATGCCCCGCTCACCGATCGGACAAGACATCCTTGCAAGCACCCTGATTCTGGGGAAATGCAGCTCATGCTCCAATCGGCAATCATTCTGCGATAGACTTCCAAACATAAACACGGGCAATAGATTGCGCTTAGAAAGAGAGAGCTGGCTGCGATATCGGAAGGATGGCAATGTTATTTAAATGTCAGTCGAGGACACTTGCAGCTATATTTCAGTTTCAGTATCTCAATCTATAAGCAACTTCCACTCTACCTCCTACAGATCAATATTTATCCCACCTTCATCATGGGCGCCACGAACAACCACACGAGCAATGGCGATGTAGCCAAAATTGGTGCTGCCACCAAGCTCAGGCAGCTCATCGAAAAGGGCGACTTCATTGTCGCTCCTGGTGTTTATGAAGGCTTTAGTGCGCGCATCGCCCTGGAAGTTGGATTCGACTGCCTTTACATGGTAAGCAATGACTTCACTCGGCTCATTCATCCCGCGTCGTTAAGCTAAAGACCCCGTCACAGACTGGAGCTGGTACAGTAGCCTCGAAGCTCGGCCAACCAGATCTCGGATTTGCCTCGCTCAACGACATGCGCGAACATGCCGAGATGATCGCGAATCTCGACCCCGCCGTGCCGCTCATCGCGGATGCCGACACGGGTTACGGTGGCCCAAACATGATCACCCGAACCGTAGCACAGTACCACCGCTCAGGCGTTGCAGGCCTGCACATCGAGGACCAGATTCAGACCAAGCGCTGCGGTCACCTGGGTGGTAAGGAGGTTGTGGACGTGGAGACCTTCACTGCCCGCATTCGTGCAGCCTACTTGGCCCGACAGGCCCTCGGCTCTGACATTGTCGTCATCGCCCGCACGGATAGCCTCCAGACACATGGATTCGAAGAGTCAATTCGCCGACTCAAAGCCGCAGTGGAAGCTGGCGCCGATGTCGCATTCCTGGAAGGAATCACTACGGCCGAGGAGGCTCGCGAGGCCTGCAAGCAACTGGCACCGACGCCGGTGCTACTGAACATGGTGGAGCATGGAGCGACCCCGAGCTGGACACCAGCAGAGGCACAAGAATTGGGATTCAGGATGATGATTTTCCCATTTGCATCAATTGGTCCTGCTTACCAGGCAATTAAGGATATTTTCGTGAAGATCAAGGAGGAAGGAAAGACTGGCCTCGACACAAGCTTCACGCCCAAGAAGCTCTTTACTATTGTCGGGTTGGAGCAAGCCGTCAAGGTGGACAATGCATCAGGAGGTAGCTTGTACAGCAAGGTATAAAGAACTCATGTAGATTCAAATGATTGACGTCAATGCTACAACTTCACGCAAGGTTAACAAAAGTCACACTCGACTTACTGGCCATCTCTGGCAATTGTGCTTAGTTCAAGGCCTGATTGCGCTAAAGAGGTGGTTCGCCGATCGGCCAAAGCCCACTCCGACCGCCACTCCGATCGGACTTGTGATCTTGAGCACTCCATGTCATGGCAGCTTGAACGCCGACAACTCACGACGTATTGGCATTTGCGATCGGACTACTTCGTTATAAACGAATCGAACACTTCGTCGCCACGAACGCCGCGCCGCTCAGTAGTAACAAATACTGAAGCCAATACCGCAGAATCCAGCGGAAGGCGGAAGGCCTGTAATGAGTGCAGGCAGCAGAAGGTTCGTGTTCATCAGTTGCCCGTTTTCACCTCTCCTGGCAAATCGAGATTCTGATAACTGGGTCCCCTATGAACAGCTTCGGTGCGACCTACTAGCTGCCCAGCAACGAGAGAATTCTACAACGCGATGTTCGCGCTGCCAGCGCCTTGACCTTGAATGTAAGGTCGAGAATGGATTCGTGAGGACGAGAAAGCGAAGGTCAGCTCCTATCAGCTTTTCCTTCATGTTGCCTGTAAGTATCAGCTGGCTTACTACAGTTTTACAGACGATCTGTCGATCTTGAAAAGGAGATCCGTCATTTAAGGCAACAACTTGAGGAGAGCCGTGACACGACCTCAAAACCGAGCTCTGTCACATCGGGTGGCATTGCCAGTACAACAACGCCGAGCTTGCTGTCCTCGCTCCCAGTGCAGCCACCTGTTGTCAATTTCAGCCTGGACTCTGCAACTGAGAGTCATAGCTCGCCCCAGGGAGACGACACCGAGCAATTCCGAATCCAGAATGTGACTACTCGCCCTGGTCTCGATGAACCACCGCACCCGCGACAGCTACCTCCTTTTCCTCCAGCATTAGGCAATATCACTCCATCCACTGAAGAGATCAAGCAGCTATTCTCAACGTAAGACCAAAGCAGTCTACCCTCTTCAACTTACAAGGCAATCGCGACTAACAAGCTACAAACGGAAGATACCTCGCACATTACCACCCATTTTTACCCATATTAAATCCAGAAAAGTCTCCGCAGGAGTGTTTTCAACAAGCGGAACTATTGTTCTGGGTCATCATCTCCGTTGCCTCTCGTCGACTTGCATCCCATCCGACCCTCCTTCCTCGCCTAGCTCGCAATGTTACGGACCTTCTGTGGAGGACTATTCGCTGCGTGCCACAGACTCTTCCCGTGGTCCAGGCCCTTGCCATTTTATGCACTTGGCCATTCCCTATAAGCAGCAGTACCGCTGACCCTACCTTCATGCTTGTAGGGCTTATGCTTCAATTGGGGACGCAGATGGGCTTACACCGTGTACGGGGAGCGCAAGACTTTCGGAAAAGCTCTTTGAGCCTGGATGCTGCTGAGCTTGGCGAGTGGCAACGAACTTGGGAGGCTTGTTACATTGTTGCCCAGTGGTAAGGAAACTACCGCCCATGGCGATGAACCCCAGGCATAACACTAATTGCATATAGTGTGGGCATAGGATGTGGTTTGCCAAACCCAATTCAGCCACAAGATTGGCCTCGATCCCTTGGATTTTCAGGTATTACGGTCTCATCGCCATTTGTCTTCCAGATGCGAATTGAGAAATTCCGCCAACGCGTAACATCAACCTTGGCACCATCCGAACTTACCGAAACCGAAATGAGTACAGTTATGACCAATGACAGGTTGGTACTGTATCGCCTACATTCCCTGGATCTTGACAACTTATGCATAGAGCAACCTCTCTTACCTGGTAAGCAGCCTTTCTTGACGAAGCTTCGTTTCATCATGACTCATTCTTTTGCCAGCATCGACTGCGTGGCATCTCGCAGCAGCTCGTCTACATCTCCAGGCATTCTATCTTCTTGATTCCGCATCACTCCCTGGATACAATGAACGAATTTGCAATCTTTATACGACTTCCACATCAATTCTCGAACTTGTCTCCATTCTCGGCTCAGAGGCAAAGAACTTTGTATTATACTGCCCCTTCTTCAGTTATCAGACCTATGTCTGCGCTGCATTTTGTGTGCTGAAGATCATCTCAAACGGCTTCTATCGCACACTTCTCGATACTGCAGCTGGCGCGAAGCATCTTGAGAATGCGATTGCCTCACTTCGCGTAATCAGCGTGGTTAACAACGACTTGCCAGGTCGACTAGGCGATGTCATTGCCTTTTTCTGCGCAATGCCCGATCCAACAATTCTTGGTGGCACGAATATTGAAGATGTTCGCCTGGTACAAGTCACTAATCGTCTGAGTATGAGTGTTGTTTACGATTGTCTCTGGACTTGGAGGCGTCAATTCCAGCCTCACTTCAGTAAGGAGCAGAGAAGAGATGCCGGTAATGAAGATAAGTCCCCGCACTCAGAACCATGGTAGCAATTGGCTAACTAAAGATGTACGGAATAAATTCCTATCCGATTGGCAGTATGCTTGCGACCTAAACTTTAGTATTGAGCCCGGGGAGTTTCTCGACATGGATTGGTCTGCTATGTTCTAGGCATCTGAGTCATGGGAAAGTCTTATTAAGTCCGAAAATAAAAGAAGTCATGCATGTAAGCATAACCTTGGGGTTAGTGCCTCTCTTAATTTATTGAAGGCTAATAGAAGATAATACTTCCTTATCTTACACTATTCAGTGCATTACCTGGATGGTGCTACTGTTTGTTTCTGGCACTTAGTATCAAGCTTAGCGTCTGCTCTTTCTCAATTCTTTAAAATATAGTTCTTAGTTGCTTTATGACCTCGTTCATTATATACTTAAAAGACACCTAAAATTAGTCCTGCAATTACATCAGCTATTCGTGAACGTCATAGTTGTAAAACACTTTGGAGAGCTATTCTACAACGATGACCCCACATCATTATGTCCTATATTCCAGTATTCTTGCTGCTCTGCCGATATAGTTCTGACAATTACAGACCACATAGCTTGAGGGTTCGAGTACATAGGAAAATGACCTGCCTTGGGGATCTCTGCGAGCTCAACCCCCGCCGCCTTCAATCTCGGTAGATACGACAACCCAGCATACTGCTCTCCAAACATGAAAACCTTCGGGAAGGGTAGTGATAGGAAGACAGCTAAGAGATCCGTTGTGTCGGACAACTCAACCATTGATTCCAAGATTCCTTTGATGGCGCCAATCTGAACCTTCTGACGGATCGAAGCGCCATATAGAGCAGCTGAGTAGAGGGAGGATTCCTGACAACCTAGAATGAAGCTGTCTAAGAACTCAGGCATAGCAACTTGGGCCTTGCCAACCACTTGTCGACTGATAAAGCAATCTTCCGGCCCCAGGTTACCCTTGATGTCCACAAAGCTGCGGACTGCAGCTGTATTGATATGGGCGAGTTGCAAGCCGGTCAAGCCACCCATGGAGTGGCCGACTAAGTGGAAAGCAGAGACCTGATAGTAGTCCAGAACAGCTTGAGCAGTCTTGACCAAGAAAGAAATGTTGACTTTGGACAGGTCTTCACACCAAGTCTCGCCGCAGCCGGGAGCGTCGTAGGTTATGAAGGGTTGTGTCTGCAACTCTGGTAGAAGTCTAATGTCGGTGAAGTCTTCCTTAGAGCTCCCCCAGCCGTGAAGGAAGAGGATCGGTGCCAGGTCTCCCAGACGTTTCACAACAGCAAGTTCAACCTCGACGCTATCCACCAGGAGGGGAATGCGCTCATACTGGACTTGGAAGATATTGACGGTCATATTAGCAAGAAGTAAGTTACGGAAACGAATGGCTGCGACGTATTGCTCGATAGATACCTGACTAGGTAGGTCGAAGAAATTTATATTTATCTTAAAAAAATTGACAAGCCCTGTACTCTATTTGTGTTGCTCATTAACTACATCGGCGAACTTGATCAGACGCCGAGCTGACCCACTCCAGTAGTGGTGTCATCAAATTTACTAGTAGTTGGTTCATGTCTATAGTAGCGGCGTGTTGAGATTTCACCGAGGTGTAGTGTAGAGTCAGAGTAATAGTAAGCCACCCATTTGGACTTAAAATAGCTCGTGAGGGGTTTTTAAGTTAGCGGGAATCAAGGCAATCCAACCATTCGATGGGAATGTGTCGTTTATCATAGATCCTACACTACTAGTAGAAAAGGAGAAAAACTAACTAAAGTGTAAGTAAAGCACTAGGTAGGCTCCTATGCAGTAAATAACTATATATACATATGTTAACAATAAAATATTATTGTTGTGTGTAAATTTATAAATATATAGCCTATAGAATAAATATTGAAACTCAAGCTTAATACATATTAATGCTTTGTCCAGTTACTCTAACCTCTTATTCCTGCACTCTCTCACCTCAGATCGCCGTCACAGTCTGTTTCTGGCCCTTGGTATGCAGCTCAGCCTCAGCAACCGGACCCGCCACCGTCGACGACGTCTCGCTCGACTCCTCTGCGTCATGGTTCTTGTTCGCCCTAAGACTAGTCAGTAATGTATTTGGGATACCTACGGATGTCGGGACTTACTCCATGCGTTCAATGTAAGCGTTTAAAATATGTGTTGCCGCAATGAGCGCAATAGCACAGCCAAGACAAAATGAGAAGCCTTTCGGGTACTGCGGTGCCTCTACAGTGGGAAACGTCAGAAGCGGCGTCCAGGCCGTCGAAGACTGTGCGATAATTGTAATGAGCACGAGTGTGAACGAGCGCTCTTCGGGGGAGTCTCTCAGAATCGTATTGACCCAACCGTGCAGCACACTCGAGAGTGACGACGACCAGTACATGCCCGCAAAGGCGTACCATGTAGCTGATTCGGGTACCTTCCAGATCACCAAAATGATGAGACCAATGGCGTTCATCACCGATGCGAAAGTGATGGCCCAAGCCGGACCCCACAGGAGGTCAGATGAGAAGCAGGTGATGATGTTGAGGAAAATACCAACAGCCGGTGCGATGCTACCCAATTCATTGATGCTTGAAGGTGAGTACCGGTTCAGACTCTTGATCCATAGCAGGAAGGCACCAGTACTCTTCTGAATACCGGCATTCCAGAAGAGTACGTCCACAAAGATCACAGTCCAGAAATGCGGACTGCGTAGGATCTTCTTGATGTGGGTGAACTTGAACTTGCCCTTGGTCACATGGCCGCCGCGGTTCAATCTCTCTTTCGCGATAGCAATATCTTTGTCGTTCAGGACCCAGCGGTTCGGTTGGTCGAGGGTGCCGGGGATGACAAAGTAGCCGATGACGCCGACGGGGAAAGTGATGAGGGCACAAATAATGTACATCCAACGCCACCCTGAGAGACCGTTGACGCCTTCGAGACGGGCAGATGCACCGGCTGCGATGAGGCCGGCTGTGAGAGAGCCCAGGTTGAGGCCGATGTAGAAGAGGCCACCTCGTCGAGCGATTTCATGGCCACGATACCAGGATCCTGTGATGTGTCAGAGCGGACGTAATGCTCGAAGGAGTGTGTGATTGTCGCTATGCTTCTCACGTGCGCACACTTACCGAAAACGAAGTGCATAGCTGGGAAGAACGCAGCCTTCGATACCAGTTAGTCTGAGGACCACGGAAAAGTAATGAAGAATTGCGCTCTGAACTGACCTCGAAGAAGCCAACCATAAAGCGGTAGACAGCCATCTCTGTGAAGGAGTTCGCTCGATACTGCAGCAGAGTGAAGACTCCCCACAGGATGTCCATGGCTGGAATCGTCCAGTGCATGGGAATATAAGTGAAGAGGAACAAGAAGGGAACCATGCCGACCACGGCACCGACTGTGTACATGGTCTGCAGCTGCACGAGTTCATTGCCGTGGAAGTTGAGCTCTTCCTTCATTCCTGCGACGTACGCATTATCTGTGCATGTTAGAACATGCTATCCGTTTAGATGTAGCCGCGCAAAGACTCGACCGTTGAGCAGGAGCGCACTCACTCAAGTTGGCCTGATCAATGTACTTGACCCAGTACGCCAGGATCGAGAATGGCACGATGAGAAGATCGAGTTTGAGAATCCATTTTCGGTCTTCAGGCGTGTCATCGTCGGAGAACCACTGGACATGCCACCATCGTCGGCGGTGCACCGTATACTCAGGCATGGTTGTATCGTATCACTGCCGCAAACTCGAAGAGAGTTATCGGGGTCGGCAGATGACCAAATACGACGTATGCGAGACTAGGGAAATTGTCGAACCTCAGGGTCTGAACTACGTGGATAAGCAATATGCTTGACGGAGGGTCAAGATATATACCTCCGGACATACAGACTACCACATTGTCAACCACTGTTCTGTATGGGTCAAGCTTTCGTGCCCGATGCCTTGAACAGATGCACCGTTGCCAAGAAGGAACTAACATGGTGCAACATGGCGACATCTGCCGAAGACTGGACTCTTACACGCGTGTCCTGCCCTGACATTGGTTGGTATCGTTCGGCCGAACGCCTCAGCCGTTGAGTAGACTCCGCAATGGCCGTATCTTGAATGGTCAGGGTCGCGCTATTTTCAAATGGCGAGAAGGGATGCGATTCAGTCTCGGGAGTCTGCCGGCAGGCCTAGCCAATAGCTCGGGGACTTGTCCAGGTGCATCGCGCGTGTTGGGCGTGATAGCGTGGCAAAATAATACCGTTACGCTGCAGAATTGCATCAATTGTATCAATTGCTGGAAGGTTACTCCTGCAGACCCCTGTCGACAGCTCAGACGTGCTTGTTCCCCAGAATGGCGTCTTGAGGCTGTCACCACTAACATGAGTCGCGCGCGTGAACCACCGCCGCCAAGGAGCGATAACCTCGAATCAATCCACTTAGAGCGCGAAATACTTCACACTATTCTCAAGTCTATGCTCAAGATTCGAATAATTGTATAAGTAATGTAAGTATCTGATCGCATTTGTACGCCCACGGAAATGCCGCTATCGAGACCTCGCATGACGGGAAACCCGCGGCAGATGACGTGCTCATACAACGTCGGGTCTTGTCCGATATAGGAGCCCGTCAACGTCTCGCTTAGTGCAACCGGCTCACAAGTCCATCTCACGATTGAATGTTATCGACATAAATGAGGGCATAGCCTGGAGGATCAAACAGCGCTGGGAGGACACTTCTTGTTGTGTGCACCATTGACGCCCAACATAACCACCATGACTTCGCCAAAACAGACCAGAATCGCCATCATTGGCGCTGGCATAGCAGGACTCACAGCCGCTATCGCTCTCCAAGATCAGCCTCACCTCGATGTGCAAATCTACGAGCGCGCAAACCAACTGCAAGAAGTCGGTGCGACAATTGCCTTGGGCCCCAATGGCTTGAGAATTCTGGACAGCCTCGGCGTCAGCGAAGCTCTCACAGATGAGGTCGGATTTCGCAACCATACCGCCCGATCGATGATCTACAGGTGAGCCCACTCACTCGAGATTGCGACGGCCATCAGCTGACAATGCGAAGACACTACCAAACCGATGAGGACATCTCAGCAGACGTCCACAACGGCCCCGTCGAATACAAACACCAAACGGCCCGCTTCTTCCGCCCTCACCTCCAAAAGGTTCTTCTCAACCACATCAAACCCGGCCGCCTTCATCTCAGCAAAGCCTTCCAATCAATAAAGCGATCCTCTCCCAACGATGCACTGACGATAACCTTCCAAGACGGCACTTCTGTCGAGGCGGACCTCGTCTTTGGTGCAGACGGTACTCACTCTGCCGTTCGGAGGACTTTCCTACCTGGTACGACTGCCGAGTGGACAGGACACATCTTCTTCCGCACCGTAGTCCCTCGTTCTCACTACACACACATCAAAGATCTTCCGAACGAGGCCGTTCACTATTGGGGTCCAGACCGCACTCTCTTTCTCTCGCCACTCCCTCGCGATCTCTACGCTGTCGTAGCAGCTTATCAAGCCGATCCAAAAGACTCGTCCGGCTCTTACAAAATTAGCGAATGGGACAAGGATGCAGACATCGCCTCACTCCGACCACTGTACAAAGACTGGAGTCCTTTGACAAGAGCAATCCTGGATGCGACACCTCACATTAAAGTCTACCCCAATACTGCCGCAAAAGAACTTGATACATGGATACTTGGCGATGGACGTGTGACTCTGGGCGGCGACGCGGCGCATGCTCACGGTGGCGCATACGCAGCAGGAGGCAGTCTCGCCATCAACGACGCCTGGGCCTTTGCCCAATCAGTGCTCCACTACATCCCGGCAGCCACCACATCCCTCTCTCTCGACGACCAAACCTCTAGAAAGGTTCTGACCCTGTACGAACAAACACGCAAGCCCCATACCGACAGAGTCCAGAGGACAGTCCAGCAGCGAAACAAATTCCTGGTCGACCAGATCAAGAAGACCCAGACTGATGAGCAACTGAGGAAGGCTATGAGCAAGAGGGACCATTTGAGCTGGTTACATGAACATGACGTGCAGGCTGCTTTTGCAAAGGCACTTGCTGAACAATTTGGGCCGCCAGTGATCCAGCCGGAGCAAGTGAGAGCACAAGCTCGTCTTTAGGTATATGGATGCATTGGAATAGAACTGATGCCAACATTACCTTACCAGGCGATTATAGAAGGACAAATACTTCAAGTCACAGCTGAGACATGAACTCATCATCACACATGTTTATTTGACCTGTACTTACGTACTCAGCGTGGGGGGATAATAGAAGTAGAAGAAATGTGATCCCTTGCGTATCTTAACTAATCAGCTCTTTATAAAATATGCATTCATATCTATAAATAATAACACTAAGTTATGCAGTTTTCTATCTACCATGATAAACCTCCATCCACTTCTAATCGTCTTATTAGGTTTAGCAAATATTCACTACGGCTCTATTTCTTTTGCATCTACATCTCTAGCTACCTGTGCATAGAAGACATCCCCTCAGGACCTCTCCCTATTCGTGGAAATTACAGGGAAAGTTCAGCCGGTACATTTAATTGATATTTATCTGCTTAACATAAGGATTGCGTCTTTCGAGGAACGTGAGAGGATCTATGCCTTAGATAAAGAGTTGACCTAAAGCCATTGGTGGGTTTTAGCAGAACCGTCTTTAGATGCGGAAGATCACATTCCGCACACAGAAAGCATATAAGACCAACTGTGCACTGCACTAGAAACCCTGAAAAGTAAAAGGCATTATCAAATAACTTCTTAAAGTCATATACCAAGAACTATTAGGCGGCTTTTGATCGACCTCGAAGTTTACATTATGTGGATGCTCAAGGCTGTCGCTGCCGCGGCCGCCATCCCCCTTGCCACTGCGCACTGGAACTATAGTATGTCAGCCCCCCGCCCCCATGCTAGTCTCCAATATAGTTGGGGCACGTTATTAACTTAAATTCACCAGACAATCTCTACCATAATGGTAAAGTCGTTGGTTCTCCATACCAGTACATCCGCTCGACTACAAACTCCAACTCCCCGATTGAGAATGTAGCTTCGACCGATATGCGCTGCAACCAAGGCGGCAGCAGCGGCGCGAACACTCAAACCTATACTATAAATGCCGGAGACACTATCGGCTTTGGTATCATTGATGTTTTCGGCCACCCAGGTCCACAGCAGGTCTACATCTCAAAGGCTCCTTCAACAGCCGCATCTTACGATGGCTCGGGCGACTGGGCTCGCATGTACAGTCTAACAACTAAGACGGCCGGTCCGGATGGTTTAACCTGGGCTGCCGACGGAATCAAGTCGTTCCAGTTTGTCATCCCCTCGGACACTCCGTCGGGAGAGTATCTCGTTCGAGCTGAGGCCATCGCCCTGCACGGGGCTTCGACCTTTGGCGGTGCGCAATTCTATATCGGATGCGCGCAGATCAAGGTTCAGAACGGAGGCAGTCGAGCATTAACACCTACTGTCAAGTTCCCTGGTGCCTATACCGGTAATGAACCTGGGATTCTATTTCAGCTGTACTGGCCGACACCCACAAGCTACACTGCGCCTGGCCCGGCTTTGTGGCCCCCGGGCACCCAGGAACAGCACTCTGTTTAAAGTAGATAGTATAACGCTGTAAGAGAAACCTTAGGATTGATCTTCTCTGCTACTCCTAAATTGAAACACTTCAACAGATCAATTTAAAATTTCTTCTTCGCATTTTATTTATATAGTTTAGCATACCCTATATATAACGTCACCAAAGATCTATTTAATAGTTCAAACCCTTATCGTTCTGTGTACTTAGAAAAAGTCCAATAAATTTCATAGACCTTAGGAATTACATACAATGCAGTTTTGATAACAGTCACTGTGAGGAATCAAGCCAGATAGCACATTAGAAATCCACGCCATCAGCGCAACGACCGCACCAGCTGCAATCCTTGTCACAGAGACTCCAGTTTGCATCTTCTAGGCCCGACCTATCCAGCTTCCCGTGATCGGTTAAGCTTGGCTGTAGCATTTCCGGACTGATCTTGCTGCCCGTTTTCTTCCTCCAGCTTCGCCCCTTTTCCTTCCTCCTATTATTCGCCATCGACTCTCCGGCTCTCACAAATTGGATAGGCGGATAACGAGAAGAATACGACACAGCGCTAGAAATTAATGGCTGTTCACGAATAATGATGGTTAGCACTGGTGAACCATGCTTGTAGTAAAAAAGCTTCTATGTCACATGACTCACCAAGCCTCTGGCTACGACAGCATCTTTCGTCCCAGCTGTCTCATCGCATTGTTGATGTTTTGGCGAGTCCCGCTTGTGCTAGACCACAGCGCTCTCGTACTTAACAGTCTTCCCACACTCGCAGACCACTTTAGCCATGATTGAGTTCGAGGCTGTGTTAAGTGTTTAGTAGACTGGAGCAGGGTGACTTGAAGCTCGATTCTTTTAAGGAAAGGCCCGTCGTGGCCTTTTAGTGCACCGCGAACCCAGGGCAAATCAGGAAGGGAGACAAAATGTTGATGCGTTGCTAGCAGGTCGCATCTAGAAGAATTAATTGCGAGCGGCGCAATTATACGAGGTTCAATTACCTGGAATTGTAGAGTCAATAGTTTTGTGTCTAATTAGTGAAGCTGTAGTCGGCACCTGTTGGGCTCTGTCATGTCAAAATCCTGACGGATAGGCGCTATGCCTTGGACGATTAAAGCCCTGCCCGATTCTCGATGCTGCCCAACGAAACCCGACTTTTGCCTATGTTGGTCCTAGAATTGGAGTTGAACCTTCTTTAAATCCTAGTCTTCTGCTGTCTACTTTACAGTATCCTTCGATCACCTCTTTGTTTTCTCTACTGCGCCCTAGTTATCAGTGGACGAGATAGATATCTTTTTTTCTTGGACTCTGAGGTAACAAGCTTGAGATTTGTGCTGGATCGCATCACTTGGAGGGATGGGGTAGATGAGATTTGTGCTGGATTGCATCACTTGGAGGGATGGGGTAGATGCATGCAAGGGGTTTCGGGACGGCACGACCATCTTATAAAGGAATTGCGGGCCCTTGCTGCACAGCCTCCTGGTCCCAGTTGCCTGTCCGGCTGGATGTGACAGTGCATGGTGATTAGCTGGAAACAGAGCCACACAGTGCCCCTCGCTGATCTTCCCTCGCTGATCTTCCCTCGCTAGTCTCTAGTGATAGCCAACTCTTTCCTAATAGCACGTACAAGGCTACTTGGTAAAACCCTTCCACCATCGCATGTGAGAAGATACTACTGTCTGTATGAGACGACAACTCAGGCTGCACTTGTATCGCAACTATAGAAGGCGGGCATTCTTGTAGCTTACATCCGGCCCTGTCTTAAGCGGATATTACGAAGAAGTATGGCTGATCTACAAAGTTCAGTCTGTAGCGCCTTACTCAAAATAGTCATTTTTGAGCAAATCCGCCCCTGTTATGATGAACGCTATGCAATCTAGTGGATAGAACAGGCAAGGTAAGCTTACAGCAAAGGTTTAGCATGAGGCACAGGAGCCAATTGCATTGACTTGCCAGGATCATTAATGACATTGCCAGGATATGAAGTTGTGATTAACAGAAATGCTTTCCCTCGGCTAAACTATGAGTTCTAAGACACTTATTTACTGCATTGGGAATGCAATCAAGCTGGCTCACCTTGGCCACCCATGAAACTCATAGGTATATAAGTCTTTGCATCCTCCGAGGTGATGTCTCTTTCTTCCTACGCACACTAGCTATAAAAGTCGACATCTCTTGCACCATATTAAACGCATACTGTAAAGGCTGTTGATAACTCTTTTGAACGATCTCATCATGAAGCTTTCAATGGCACCTCTGCTTCTACTTGGACTCGCAATGGTGGCGGAAGCACACCCCAGGGATATCCACCCCAACGGAGACAATGTGGACGAATTCGACACCCCGGCGAACGAGGGTATGCCAGCCGCACCTGGGCCACACTTCTAGACAATGATGACTGACTCCCCTTGTGAACCTAGACGTATCATCGTTGGACGTTTCAGCCCAAAGCTGCCCCGCGCTTCAAAAGTCCAAAGGCTGTTGGAAAGGGTACTGCTGGAAGTATTGTGGGTTTCCGCTGAACAATATATGGTGGTGTTGGACAGCCCCAAACAGCGGGCAAGGGCCTTGGATCAAGTGCTCAGCGGACATAGAGTGCGGAACGGATGATGTCAAGTTCGGCTGCGGTAGAGGGTGCCAGGGAACCCCCAACGCCTGTGGATGTGGCTGTTAAGAATGCTGGCGGAAGTAGCGCCCGGGGTTCTTCTACAGATACCTCAAATACAAATTGTATACGATTCCCAAGGCAATCAATGACTAAAATTAGAGTAATGATCTTTTACAAGGCTTCGTCATTATCAGTGTGGTGAATAGGCCAGAAGAAACCAAGAGCGCTATCCATAGTGAATGATGCATCAATGAAGTCAAGGTCTGGCAATGGTTGCGTGAGCAGATCGTAGAACAACGGATCAGAAAGCGTGGGTGCCGCTATCCGCTCGTCAGCTGTATCCATGTCTGATGGCTGTGGCGTCTGTGATGCAATTCCCTCGCTGATCAGTACATCCTGTGACGTCAGAGGGTCATCGTTCTGGCTTTGAATCCTCGCGAAGCATGGATCGAGAAGTGGCCGTATAGCGTCAATGTGCTGCTTGAACTCAGCAGCAACGAAGTTCCCACTCTCTTTGAGTTGAGAGAGTAGCAGGATGAGTGCATCAAGGTGTTCAAGATCAGAGTGGTGGGTGCCGTGATTGACGAGACTCGATATTGCGAGAATAGTTGCTGTCAGAAAGAGATTTTGTGCGTAGAAGTAGTCGAAGAGCATAAAAGAGCCGTTGAACCAGGCATCGAGGAGGATCTGCTTTGAGCTTCGCGCACACTGGACGCACGTATCACACAGTGCCTTCGCGGACACAGGCACAGTCGAAGCCAGATTTGCCGAAGCAGCAGTGCTGAAACAAGTTTTGAAAACATGTAATAGCACAGGGCGTGTAGCGAGAACGGTGAGCTAGATAGTTACGTCAGCCTCTGGAAGATGGGCCGCTCCGTAGGTGTAGGTCTTACTTGGTTGAAGAGTAAATGCAAAGACACGGACGAGCCTTGACCTGCACCCTCACTACCTTTCGAATGCAACATCAGCGGGGGGTTGAACTCTTCGTGCCATTCCCGCAACGCTCGCAAGCAGTCATTTACCCTGCGCGACAGCGGCGTGAGATGGTTGTGTCCACCGTATATAGATCGCAGAATCTGCCCGGATATCTTGGACAGGCTTATTGTAGCCGCCATGCAGGTAGGGTTTGCAAAGTCATTATTCGTGAAATCATTCGATGGGAGACTGACGCTAATCTCGTCATCCTGAATGGTGACGGGGTAGCCAATCTTAGTGGCCCACATTCGGTCGAATATGTAGGCAGTCCACCATACCCGCGTCCGATGTTCTCGAACGGCGTGGTCTGGGATCAAATCCACAGGGACATTGAGATGCAAGCCCATGATGACACCCGTCCGTACTGCCAAGCCAGCAAGATTGTATGCAGAGTGCCGTCTGTTTAGGCACAGAGAATAGTACGACTAAGGTCAAGCGGCGTAAGTCAAGGTAAATAAAAGCATTGAGTTGGTCAATGTTGTAACTTACAAGGAGAAGATGAGTCTCCACGGCTTCAATAGTCGGTCGCTCACTCATCTCTCTCAACACCTCCATAGCTTTAGCGAAGTAGTCCAAACCCGGGAATGGCATGGAGACGTTTGATGTTCGTGTCATATACATCTTTCCAATAGCAAACAATGCCCAGAACTTGCATCGCCGAAGACTGCTTATATCTTTGGGATGATGCTGTATATGCATAAGTTCCTTGAGCACAATACTTAGGCGTACAATATGGTGCCAGCGACCGAGCCCTAGCACAGACGAATTGACAAGCAAGCATGCTTCAGTGTAGCTTGGCCATGCACAAGCAGTATCACTGAGTGACTGTAAGCGGGTCTCTGGTGGGAAGCTTATTCGAGGGAAATGGCCTTGCTCCGAGGTAGCCACTGCTTGTCGGAAACGAGTAGCAAATGCCGAGTCAGAGGCCTCGGCGAGGAGAATGGGAGTATGTGGCACATGCATGCTCACGAACCAAGGCGTGCCTTCTACCTCTACCTCTACGTCTTGAGGGGAGGTGTCGGACGTTGAAACGCCTGCACTGCCCTGTTGGCCGTCTGAAGTGGGAGCGCGTGACCCGACAGCATCTTTAGAATGCGCTGAACGTGCGCGAAGTTCTTGGTTTTCTGCGACAAGATCATCGATGTACCTGGGTGACTGATCAGCATCTTCAGCACAAAAGAAAAATGTGTTCAGACAGGAGACGGCGATTTACTGTTGGCTCACTTTCACGTGCCTGTCTTTCTTAGGATACTCGCAATCGGTTGCTTGGTTGGCCTTCTTGCAGTAGTCGCAAGGTTGTTCGCCGGAGCATTTGGTCTTCCGAGACCGGCATTGACGGCATCTGACGACAGACGTTAATAAGTGAATAGCCTTGGGATCGGGATAGCATACGCTATGGATCGAAGTCGAGGAGCATATGGGGCAGGCAAACCCGAGCTCCTGGGCTTGCTGGGCATGATATATGCATGCCTTGGCCACAAAGCTGGTCAATGCAAGCCGGCCGATCACGCGCCGGCCAATTGACGTCGTTTCGCCGTTTGGGTGTTGTCACCGAAGAGAGAGGCCCACGGTAACAATGAAGACAAGGTGAACTATGAGCGAATTCCGGCCGATGAAGAAACACCAGCAAATAGATGGTGCTGCAAATACCTGAACCCGGTGTCGCCGGTGCCGGTCGGCCAAATGAAACTTTGGCCGAGGAATGTTGGGGTTGGGGTTGCAGCCCCCTAAAACCGGAGGTACCAGGGCGGGTCGCGGTACGTAGCAGGCGACGAAGAATGCTCGAGTGAATAGACTCTTTCCCACCAAAACGTCATAAGATGCGGTGCAAGTTAAGCTACATCAACAGTCCTGTGTTTTCAACGTAAGGTAATGTATCTGGCTCCGAATTCAGCAACCCACGTCATGACCGACGTTGCAAGGTGTGGTACCCAAGCTTCTCTCGTGCCTCTCCCAGCGTCCAGCCAGCAGCAATCAAGTCCCTAATCTCACACTCACTCTTCTCAATCCTCTTGGTCAACTCTGCCACCTCGCACGCCCTCGCACGAGGCACGATCACAACTCCATTGGCATCCGCAACGACAATATCGCGCGGGCTCACCCTGACCTTGCCGATACCGACAGCCTCGTTGACACCTCCCACTTGTACTCGATCCTTGCCCGTTCGCATCCACCGTCCAGCGCTGTAGACGGGATAGTCATCGGCGATTGCTCTGTTGACGTCGCGGCAGACCCCATCAATGACGGTGCCAGCGATGCCTCGAAGGCCGGCGTATTGGGTCATGATGTCGCCCCAGACAGTCACGTCCGTCCGGCCACCATTGTCAATGACCACCACGTCACCCTCGGCAACATCATCGATGAAGTCCCCGACACTGCCTGGCGGGTCGCTGGCTGGTACATAGCGGACTGTGAATGCCGGTCCGATGGTGACTTTGTCGCTGTTTGTCAAAGACATGATGTTGAAGGCTTGCCCAGCGATACCCAGCTTGTCGAGTGCATCGGAGACGCCCGGGGTGTCTGATCCCTCAAACAGTGCCGTGAGCTTCGTGTCCTCAGTCGCAGCTGCTACTGAAGTCCTTCCATTTTGTGCTACATCAGATCCATCATCGCTCTTGATGGCATCGAATTGAGAATCGTGCATGACTTCGGCGACGGGCTTTTTGGTGCGCACAGCCTCAACCATCAACGCCTGACGCCGGCCGATCTTCTCACCCAAATCCAGGACCTCAACAATTCGACCGCGGGGAACAAAGACAGTACCACAGTTATCAGCAATGACATAGTCATCCTCATTGACGAGCACGCCCCTTACCTCGATAGGCTTGCCAGAATCAACCTGGACAACCCTGTTGCGAGCGCTAATCATAGTCACACCACGACCGTAGACGGGATACCCAATCTCGCGGCTACCATCAATATCACGACTTACCCCGTCGAGAATCGACCCACGGATGCCTTTGACTTTGCACGCGTTGGCCAAGATGTCGCCCCACGAGGACACACCCTCAATACCGCCGGCGACGACAAGAATGCGATCATCAGTCGTGATGGCGTCCACGACGGGTGTGATCAAGTGCTGCGTAGGTTTCGCATCCCCTTTGGGACCAACCTTGATGGTGCTAGCGCGGCCAACAATCTTAGGACAGTCCCAGAGAGGTCGCAGGCCGAAGGTGGCGCCTTTGAGCTGAAGAAAGTCCAACGCATCGGACACAGTGTTTGTGTCGAGCTTGGACAGTCTTTCAAGGATGTTGGAGTAGGCCATTTTGTGTGTGCGAGTGCGTACCTTATGTGATGGCGCTGCTTTGGCTGAGTAGTAGGACCTTAAGGTTTGTATAGCAGGCGAGTACTGCAGGCGAGTACTGCAGGCGGCACTGTGGAAATGTCGCTGCAAAGCTAATTCTGGATGTAGTAATACAAATCATGTCGAGGCTGGCCTTTGAAGCTCGGGGCGTACACTTCTTATCATCTCTCAACCTTGACCGTGGGCGTCGGCCAAATGATGGAACTCCGAGTGCTGCCCTTCAAGCGTGGTGGGGGCACAGCGCGGTCGGCCAGTTTGACGATTTCCCGAACCGCCGTATACCAGAACAAATCCTTGCTTCGTGATGTCTGTCCGTATAAGTCCATTTTCGATTTCTATTTCCCCAACGATATTGCACCTGTGATCGAATCCTTAGGTACCTACGGTCAACAGCTATGAGTCGATTTGGCACCCTACCCGAGGCCGTCCCTGACGCCGCCTTTCAGTTGATTGAAGCTTACAAGACAGACTCAACACCCAAAAAGGTCGATCTCAGCCCTGGATTCTATCGTGACGATCAAGGAAAGCCTTGGATTCTTCCGTCTGTCCAGAAGGTACGCCATCACTTCCGATTGAGATCCGGGTCAGACTAAATAGACTAATCGTCCTTCAGGCCAAACAAAGGCTGCAGGATGACCCAACCATGGATCACGAGCATTCTCCCATCATCGGACACACCTTGTTTCTCAATCATGCGCGCGACATCTTGCTCAATGCGTCCGACAAAGAAAACGAGAGAATCGCTTCCGTACAAACAATCGCCGGTACCGGCGCGAACCACCTAGGCGCACTCCTTGCAATCAAGGCAAGACAACCCAAAGCTGTATGGATCTCAGATCCTTCCTGGATCAACCACCAGGAGATCTGGAAGCTCGCAGACAGCCAGATTCAGATCCGCAAGTATCCCTACTTCGACCCGACAACGTTCAGTCTCAACTTCTACGGCCTCCTTTCGGCGTTGAGCGCCGCCCAACAGGGCGATGTGATTATCTTGCATGCTTGCGCCCATAACCCTACTGGTCTCGATCTCTCCAAGGCACAATGGAAAGACATCGCGGAAATGTGCTCTACGAAGGGCCTCACGCCTTTGTTTGATGTTGCCTAGTGAGTATTTCTATTCCTTTTGAACACTTTTACTAAATCTGTATAGTCAAGGCTTTGCTACAGGCGATTTAGATGAAGATGCCTGGGCCATCCGCTACTTCATGCGCAACACTTCCCTAGAAATCTTAGTAGCCCAATCCTTCTCCAAGAACTTTGGTCTCTACGGCGAGCGTATCGGAGCTCTCCACGTTATTTGCAGCTCAAGCGACAGCAGGTCCAGAGTCCTTGGTATGCTGAGCCAGATTGCACGAGCTGAGCTGACGACTTGTCCAATCAATGGTGCCCGGATTGTTGCGGCGGTTCTGAGCGACGCAACCCTGCGAGATCAGTGGTATCGCGACCTGGTTGAGATGAGTGATCGTATGAAGACTATGCGGAAGAGGTTGGTTGGGGGTTTGAAGACTCGCCAGACCCCGGGGTTATGGGACCATATTCTCACTGATGTACGTCAAGTTGCCCATTCGCGCCCTTCTTCACTACTACGTTATGCTAACAGCATCGCAGATTGGTATGTTCTCAATGACAGGGCTTAGTCCTGAACAAGTCCGCGCACTTAGAGAGGAATACGCTGTATACATGCTTCCCTCTGGACGGATCTCCCTCACAGGCTGTACGTAAACAGGATTCCCAATTATATTGGAGTGAGCTTACAACTAAGCAGTAAACGAGTATAACGTCGATTACGTTGCGGAGTCGTTCTATCAAGTTATTTCTAGGAGTTAAAAAGAGTATAAGGACGTCGAGTTACTTTGCCTCTTCTAGATATCCTTGCGGTTTTGACCTCTAATCTACTTCAGTAGAGCCTCGACATGGGCCGTGATATCGTCAAGTGGGAAACTTGTTCTGTTGCCAGCCAGGGTCCCAGGCACTTTCTCATCGGCAAACCATTCTGTCACGGCGTAGATTGACTTCCCAATCTGCACAGTTGAAGTAGTAAAGCCTCCCTCGGAAGCATATCTACTCGGAATTGTTCCCAGGTGCTCTGCCCTCTCCCACTTTCCGTCGTGCGATCTGATGACGACTGTTCCGTTGAGGTTATCTGTGACTAGAAGGACCTTGTTGGAGTATTGTGGTGGGAAGTAAATGCCGTCAAAGTTGGTTCCTAACGACTGATCTCCAGACGATACGGGGATCTTGGTCGGGACGCCGAGATTGCGGGAAGAGTCAAATTTATAGAGTTGACCGTCGTGATTGTCTGAGACGATAAGGTTCTTGCCAGTGCTGACGATACCCGTAAAACCGCGGACAGTGTGATCTGGTGGTGTAGACAGGTACCATGGTACAGCATACTGTCCATCTGCACTCACACGAATGATGCTGCTCGGGAACGTCCCGAGGGCATACGTGTTGCCGTTCTCATCGTGCTCGGCGTCCTGGAATCCTCCGTAGACACCGTCGGTCACTGCTGTAAGGTTGACCTGCCACAGAATGCGCTCACTCGCCAGACCGTACTTGACGAGGAAGTTACCCCCGGATATGTTGGCGCCTGCCGTGTCGAATGCGGACCCAGCGTCAACGATGACACTCACACGGTGCCAGGGGTCAACCTGAACGCCGCTGCTGTGGAGCAAAGGATCAAAGCTGAGGCCGGGAAACTCAATAGTGTCGATAACCTGGTTCTTGTAGGGATCGTAGACGGCGACCGTGGCGTTGTACAAGACGCTATACACATAATTGAGTCAGTATTAAGGGGAGCTAAGCACTAGAGCTTGGCCACGACTGACCTGAAGTAAGCGACACAGCGGCGTTCATCAAAGTCTGCATTCTCAGGATAGAGCTGATACGAAGTCATGTTCAGATCACCCGAGATCGCGGGACATCCCCCGCATTCGCTATGTGCTCGTAGGCTGGCGGAGAGGCCGACGGCAAGAGTTGATGCGAGAACCCATAGGAGGCGAGCCATGATGATCTGGACACAGAAGGGAGCAAAAGAGTAGTGAGACTATGTTTCAAGTATAGGTGCAAACTAAATGCTACTGTTCACGGAATTGTCGAAGAACATGGCTATCATGAGCAACTTATAGGCAATTTCTTTTTGGACCGGATCGGGTGGGATGGGGGGATAATGGGGCGGGCATGGAATATTAGGAGCATGTATTATTCTGTAATCGTGTTTAATCGGCCATCAAGTGGGATGGGGATGGGCATGGATTACTTTGAGCATTTATTATTTTATGCTTGTGTTTGATGGGCCGTCGGGTGGGATGGGGGGCATGGATTACTTAGCGCATGTATTCTTACAGTCAATCTATGATTCGACGCCTTTGGGAACCCGAGTCTTCATTGTGTAAGCTAAAAGTCTACCTTGCTTATGTTTGACGTTAGGTGGGGGCTTCGCAAGGTCCTGCCGACGAACCAACAACGAGTTCCAAGTCGCACGATTCTATCCGCCACCAGTAAGGGATATTTTCTATCACTATTTGGTCTATATTAGGCCCTTCGCGAATCTATTGCGACGTCAGTGTCTAGGCGAGGACGACATGGGTGACCTCTTATTCGCACCCGCGCTTTCTCAGTATCCACTAACGGCTGCGACCTTGACCACTGAGCTTAGACGCCTTAGCCTAGGCGCTCTACCGACCTCTGTCCGTTTAGGGGCTCGAATATATCGGCAGTTGGTAATTGTCATTGTGAACAGACACATCAAGCCTATTGCGCAGCCATTTAACCGACATTCAGACAAAGGGCCGAATGCTTCCTTCATGGCGGCGTTTGCTTGGCAGAGTGGTCACCGACCGTTGCAACAGACAACCACATATGGACTCGATGGAGCCTTCCCTTCAACCATGCAACCTGCCCTGCTAGACATCTACGCCGATGTGTCCCGTCACTGGCACAACTTCATTCGGCTCTTAGATGTCCAAAGTTCTACTGCTAAGGCACCCGAGACCGAGGAGCGACCACTCAAGCGTTGTCGCCTTCCACAGGGACAGAGCCCTGCCGCTGCTCCACGCGACTCAGATCCAGGTCAAAGGCTTAAGTGCTCGCCAACACCATCGCCATCAACCATAACGCAAGAGTCAGCAGCCGTGCCAGCAAGCACGCCGCAACTAGGCTTTCATATGATTCAAAGGTCAGATTACAGAGATGGCTCACCTCTCAGGGATCCAGCAGAGATCGAGCGGAGTCAAACCGGTTCCCAAGCCATATCTACCGCTGCACGAAAGCCATCCACTGAAATGCTCCTTGCTGATGCAACCATAACTTCCACCTACACGGGTGGGTCCATCTATCCATTAATGAAATCCGATGAGATACCATTCATCATCTGCATTGTCTGCGGTTACGTGGTTCTTGCGAATGAGGTTCGGAGCCATCTATCGACGAATCATAAGTCTATGAAGCTCCGCAATCGCCAGGATATCGTGAACTTTATTGCAGGCATCGCTGATGTGATGCGATCACCTGAAGACGCGCGCAGTTGGCTCGAAAAGCACCCTTTCCCTCGGTTGAAACCTGTAAGGGGGCTCTCCAGGCCTATACTTGACGGAATCGGCTGCGTTTATTGTCCCTATGTAGTGCGGACTCTCGACCGAATGAGATCGCATTGCACTGCTGCACACGGATGGATCAATGAGCGGAAGCCAGGGCGCTATTCAGTGGCACCTTCTTTTGTTCCCTGGAGAACGGCGGTACAGTGCCAGAAGTTAGGGACCTATGGGGTATGCCATCTATATTTTGAGATACTTTCTAGAAGTTAGAAGTGATCTGATTAAGTTTCGGCCTTTTTTAAGTGCTAGTATTATAAAGCCATTCATTTATATACAAGAATACCCGTTCGTTATTTGCAAGTCATGTCAGTTCGCATGTATTCCATGTGAGGTCGAGTCCCATTTAAAGCGCCATCACAGCCAGACCACATTGCGAAGAAGCCGAAAAGAGATCTAAGCCGCAGTTGAAGCCGTCACAGGATTGATCCAAATGCAGGATGAGTTGCGAGGATGGGAACCGCCGCCGCCAAAGACTGAGCCGATCCTATATATTGCCCCACTAGTCAGCGGGTGGCGATATAATAAATGCGGCTATATTAGGGAGATAGTGGATAGTATTAAGGCATACTAGCGCGAAGGGCACGGCTAAATAAACCTAAGAGGTCTAGGGTATTACCCAAAGCGCCAAAGCCAGCACGAAGCTAGACCATGGACCGTTATTAAGAAGTGCCAGAGGTTTTTCCCGAGGCGTGCTGGCAGCCATTGGTTCGAGGTTGGTCGAGGCCAGCAGGCGCCAGCCCGTAGTAGAACCCCCGATAACGAGGACGAGGCGGCTATTCAGTGGTTGATTGCAACGCAGGGTGAAGAAGAGAAGCGATTCGCTGAGCAGGAACGCGAGATGATCGACGTTGCCGATGACCGCAAGGAGCCAAACGAGTGGTTACATTGGATTGGATGGGCCACACATTTACGTGGGCTGAGCCCAAGCAAGTTGCATGCCACAATGGAGCCCATTCAGGATAATGAGCCACGGTTAGCATTCAAGTGGCATAGAGTCAGCTGAGCCATTGACACCTGGTTGATTCCAGACGACATCATAAGACGCTGGTAGAGATGCAGATACACCCGTCCAAACGAGACATAGCACCAATAGGGCCCTGGATAGTTGAAACATTGCGACCCAGAAGACCCGGCAGAACCGGTGTACGGGCTCGGTGGGAGTCGTAAAAGAAGGTTAGGAGGCGCACGCCAACACGACTGTAACTTCGGCCTTGTCGCAGTTTATTGTGTTCTATGTTACACCAAGAACCTTTAAAGCAACGAATTCCAGGTTGGAAGAGACGCGAGCCGATTCTTTAAATGAATCCGTTCAGTTGCGGTGTATCCGGTTGAGGATCCGGCACGAACCCATGATTCATGTGAGGAGTAACCCGGCCATTCTGCCCCGAATAGTTTTGTATTCTGATTACCAGCGAACAGCTAACGACATATCAGGCAGGGATTGACCTGCCTAATCTACCAAGTTTCTGGGGATAAATGATGGACAGCACTGGACTATCGTGGCTCTTGGTGCGGGGACCCCGGTAACGCGGCGTTCTCTGGTAAATTAGCGCCGGTGTACTACGGGGATTTGAGCCGGTCAAGTCCGGCTGTTGTGCCGACAATGATTGATAGATATCTAAGCGTTGGTCTTTGTATCTATATTCTCATCAGGTTCTTGATTGAGTATGATTACTTAGATAATTCGAGGTGTGGATAATCTTACAGGTGAGCCTCTAGCGCGCACCATGAGATGAGCTGTACATGACCTCCCGGAACACCAGAGCTGAAAGAAAGAAAG
>WNLN01000154.1:0-69962 GCA_021347865.1 Sarocladiaceae sp. CBMAI 1973
ATGCGGGTGTTCGTCTGATTTACTGTACTGGTGCAGGCGATAGCCAATCTTGCTCAATACTTCACCCTTCCTCCAATAAAGGTCACCGTTGGCGGCGGCTTCTTGCCTGTGTGATGCGGGATATATGCCCCCGGGATATGTGCGATTCTTTGTATCGGAGGCGTCGAGTGCAGAAAGCTGCTCTTCGAAGTCTCCAAGCTCATCCTGAAGGGAGAGTAGAAGTCGATGATTGAGAGCCTCGAAGCGGCGATATATGGGTTTGACTTGCGCACCGCCAACGTCTCCTGCCAACTTTGCAGCCAGCAGCTGATATCCACTGAGGGGAATCGGCTCGTTGAAGGGGAACGGAGAGGGTTGAGGAAAGCGCGGTTGCATCGGGCTGCTACCGATATGTGACATGGGCGGCGGCGGCATGCGTGTCTCGGGTGAGGTCCATGACCTCTGGAACTCGGGCGGCAGATGTTGCGGCGGCGGGTGACCCTCGGCTTTCAGACTGTACTGATCGCTGGGACTCCACGTAGCCGCACTCTGGCCGTTGTGTTCTGCTCGGGAGAAGACATCACTTGAATAAGCCGTTGAGCCTGAAGAGGAGTGACTATATGACGATGGCGAGGCATTGTACACACCAGGATGTGCCCTTCTGTTTGCGTTCAAAGCAGACTGTCTTATAGCCTCCTTGGTGACCGGCGGAGAGTCAGCATCCAGGAATGATAAAGCAATTGGGGCGGGTAATGGTACAACGTTGGAGATGTCCTTTCCAACAGGTCTAGGGGAATGCTCGACGGGCGTCGGCTCTAGTGCATTCGACTCATCCTTTGCGACAGCAAAAGGGGGACTCTGGCCGCCGTCAGCTGGTGTGATTGGGAGCGATGGCAAGACCTCGTTTGCTTCCGTGGTTGCAGGCAATGCGGTGGTCGTGAGTACAGTGACCTTGGGCGTAAGGTGCACGTCGTCAGACGAAACGAGCTCAGGCTCCTGTGTCGCCGGGCGGGACGAGTCAGTTGCTTCTGGCTCAGGATCGTCCTCAATGGTCACAGGCTTCGGGATGATCTTGACCTTGATGTCTGCGATCTTGGGATCGGACTGGTCCGTCCTGGCTGCTTCGTTATCGCCAGCTGTTTCGGCGGACGTAGCGGGTTCCTGGTCGAGGGATTCGCCTGAGATGAACAGATTGTCCGTGGATATTTCATGAGACCCAGGGCTCGGTGCTTCGATATCCGCCATGCTGTCGCTGGCCGAGCCTGCCTCCTGCAGCACGATGGTTTCAGACACTGTCATCGCGGCTTAAACCTGAGTAATGAGGTGTGAAGAGTTGCGAGCTATGAGAGAGCCGTCCGTTCGCAGATCGACTGGTGAACTTGAAGCTTGAAAAGCTAACAAGATGCTGTGGTCTGAGGTTTCACATCTCGGAAGAGTCGCTCAGAGGAAGCCTGTGACTGTCGGCAGCGGCGAGATTGCGCGTACGTGCAGATGAGTGACGTGTGGTAGGACAACAGAGCATATGCTGGTGAACGACTGAATCACAATTATGGCGAGAGGTTGTAAGCGACACAAAAATTGAGTTCATATCCTGGCTACGGATGGGCGACACGACGCATAAGGGGATGTGAGGCTGAGACGCAAATTGACACAGGAGCCCAACGCGGCCGGGCAGCGGAAGGCGGCTTCATGGCTTCGTCGCGGGATGGACATGCGTGTCAGCAGGAGGAACGAAACATCAGCTGTGCGTCACAATGAATGGTTCGCTCTGCTTCTCGGAGAGTGACGGCCTCGAGATCGGATTGGGCGCCTCATGGGAGGTATTGCATGATGGTGTGGAGGACAGAAGCAAGGAAAGAGTACCTATGAAGCTCAGGCACTGTGCGGCAGGGCGAAAGCGACAATCGCCCCAATCGATTCTGCACACGTCGACTTGCTGTGTACGTGGTGAATGCCCATCATATCGTGTTGGGCGGGATATTGTACAACGTTTTGAATGTATGATCTGCGACAAGGTTTCCCCGTGTGGCTATTCTGGTCAGGCTTGTGTTGAGGCCGTCACCACCAGACAGTGCCAAATACAGTGCTAGTAGCTTACACTGCACGCAGCTCCAGCATCGAGGCCGCCCCACAATAGCTTCGACAAATTCGAGATGCACCTCGGGTCCCGACACGAGCTTGCACACTTCGCAGTCCGCTCTACACGCGCTTTTCAGAGTGGTATCAGGTTTTACGGACTCTACTGCAGGATAGCCCTTCGAAAAGAACACAGCATGCGCCACACTCGTTAGGCTACCCTTCATCGACAATCTTCCAGTCGCGTCTTTCCTCACACGAAGTCGAGTCCTCGATACTCTACATCTGATCAAACTCCAGGAGCGTCCCCTGGCGCCGAAGTTGGTTGTTCGCATCCTCGACTACTACATCTAAATTGAGGTCTCTGGAACCTCAATAGCGATATTCCCATCCTCACGTGGGTTCGCTGCTCGCAACCAGCCTGGCCGCAGCTCAGGTGGCCATTCTATGCACACCCCGCTCCTATACATACGATGAGTCGCATACCAGTCTCCGAGCTCAGCAGCTATCTGCTCCGGGGTCGTCTCTCTCGCAGCCACTGTGTGCTTGCTCGCTATCGCCCGCGAACCTCTCCGCAGACCCTGCTGTCCCGCCCAGCTCGGCAGCCAGTCAGGGGCCTCCACGCCGCCAGCGTTGCGCCGACCGCAGAGGCCCCTAAAACGAAGCCTGTACCGCTTGGAAAGCAGCTCAAGGAAGCATCAAAACAGGCCAAGAAGAAGGGGAAGAACAAGTCGAAAAGTGATTCTCAGACGGTAGACGGTTGGGAGTTGACAGTCGGGATTGAGATCCACGCGCAGCTGAACACCGCTCGGAAGCTCTTCTCGCCAGCCGCCACATCTTTCAACGACGAGCCGAACAGTCATGTGGCCCTTTTCGATGTCGCCATGCCGGGAAGCCAGCCGGACTTCCAGAGGGAGACGTTGATACCAGCACTACGAGCAGCGCTAGCCCTGAACTGCGATATACAACATGTCAGCCGTTTTGACCGCAAGCACTATTTCTGGTGGGACCAGCCCTCTGGCTACCAGATCACGCAGTACTACGAGCCTTTCGCGAAGAATGGGCACATCACACTCCTGGCAAGAGATGGCATCTCTCCACAAGATGGCGAAAGCGTGACAGTGGGTATCAAACAGGTCCAGCTCGAGCAGGACACTGCCAAGACACTGGCACAAGCAGATGGGGAGCACTGGCTTGACTTCAACCGTGTGGGGGTCCCTCTGATTGAGATCATCACCGAGCCGGAGATGCATCACCCACGCACGGCTGCCGTTTTCGTCCGCAAAATGCAGCTGTTGCTCAATGCAGTCGATGCGTGTGTGTCAGGCATGGAGACAGGTGGTCTGCGCGCTGATGTCAACGTTTCTGTACGCCGATCAGATGATGCGGATATGAAACTGGGAACAAGGACCGAGATCAAGAACCTGAGCACCATTAAATCGATCGAGGATGCCATCATTGCCGAACGAGACCGTCAGATTCGCGAGCTGGAGTCTGGCGGTGTCATTCTAGGAGAGACTCGAGGCTTCGCTGTGGGTTCGATTGAGACGCGTCGTCTCCGTGGCAAGGAAGGCGAGGTTGATTATCGGTACATGCCTGATCCTGATATCAAGCCTCTCATTATTGGCACTGATCTGGTCGAGCACCTCCGCAGCAGCCTTGCGGTTCTCCCCGACACCGAAATGGACAGCCTCATTTCCAGGCATGGCCTGACAGCCAAAGATGCATCCTCTTTGTTGAATCTTGACAACGGGGCGCGGGTGCAATACTTCTACAAGGTCGTTGATCATCTGAAAGAGCTCATCGCTTCGTCTGGCAACCAGAGCAAGGCTGATTTGGACCGCTGCTCGGAGCTGGCGGCTAACTGGGCCATCCACGAGCTCGGTCGTCTAACCACAGCCAAAGCTGGCCCACTGGCATCAGGCGAACTAACCTTTACTCAAGAAGGCGATTGCGCACAAGTACCTCACACCCAACTTGCACAGCTTCTATCGCATCTTCAAAGAAAGCAGATCACGGGCAGGGTCGCCAAAGAGCTGCTTCTGGGCATTTATCTCGGTGAACTTGACCAGGACGTGTCCTCAACGATCAATGATCATGATCTCTGGTTCAAGGAGATTTCACGTGAGGAATACGAAGCTCTTGCTGATGAGGTCATGCAAGGCGAAGACAAAGTCCTGAAAGAGTTCATTCGATACACCACATTCCCACAGGGGAAGCTCATGTACTTGGTCGGCAAGCTGATGCGTACGGGATCTACCGAGAGGATCGATCCTGCAACTGCCGAAGCTGTCCTTCGGGAAAAGGTGGACCAGCTTCGTGAGTCGTAAGATGATGGCTGCCGGAAGCGCAGTAAATATCGGGCAGCGCAGTACGGACAAAAGACGGGTTTGCGTGATGCAGACGTCTTTATCCCACGCTGGAGTGTGCTGTGATACACCATGACACGGCATGGTGCCGCAAGCAAACAACCACGGGAGAGACTGCCCGTAGGATCCTTCACTGGCAGGTACACGGTTGGTGTCACCTTCGTCGGACAGCGAGCTCTCCTGCTTGGCGTGAATCCCGAACACATCCAAGCCAAGTCCTGGAACGCCTGGCACTTATGAAGCCAAATCCCGTGCTTGACTTCTCATGCAAGCCACGACCTTCAAAGACTTTTCGCTTCCAGTGTTCTGCTGAACCCCATTAAAACACATCTCATTCAACATACAGAACCACAAATGCCCGCTTCTTCTGAAGAGTTGCTCTTTGGGCCCCATATGACGTCGGCGAAATCAAGGGCCGGCCTTGATAACCATGGCCCGAAAAGCGAATCGGACACGGACCGCTCGTGGCATGACTGGGGAACCTCTCTGCCTGAGATCAACACTTCGGAAACATTTGCAGTGCACTGGGCGCAGATCCCCCCTCCACGCACGTCAACAAAGAGCGTCTTTTGGTGGGACGTTAAATCCTCTCGTCCTTCGTCCTCTGGCACGCCCACCGTGGGCTCAACGGACCCAACAGAAACCTCCGGCACGGGCCAAAGTACCACGCGATTCACAGGGCACCATTCAGAGGCAAGTGCTGACGAGAAAACGGACACATCGAGCACATTGGAGACCACGATCACGTCGTTAGAGGCATCTCAGACCACGTCTATAGAGCCAGAAAGTTCGGCAGCCGCACCAGCACTGCCCACTCACACTTGGGTGACCAGCATAGGAGGCTCGCAAGCACCACACGGCGGCCCGTTGTCAAGCGGCGAAACCGCTGCCATTGTGGTCAGCTCCTTCCTCGCCTTTTCATTGTGTGGTGTTCTTGGCTGGTTCAGGTGGCGGCACGTCAAGAAGCGTCGTGCTAAAGCCAAAGCCGATCTGGACTTCTCGTCACTGGAGCCGTACCAGGAGGGCGGGTTACCCATGGCGAACACGCGTGCCCACACCACAACGCGCCCACGAGCCCCGAGCCCGACCCTGCGAAATATACACTGTGCGCAGGGACATTGGGGTTTCAATTGTGAGGTTCCCGCAAGGAGCTACACCAGGCCGAATATGCGAGGGGATGGATTCCGAGCCGGGGACCCCACCATCGTGGAGCTGCCCGGAGACTATCCGCAGGGATACCTCAACCCGGATTTCGGTGCAGCAGACAATAATAGCCCGAACCTCAACAAAGAGGGGCCAGGGTCGCCTCTGAACAGGATATCCTGACTTATGTGACACACGCCGCCCGGATTTTTCACCGACGCAGCTTTGGAGCATCAGATGGTCCGAGGGTTGCTGCTATGCGGGATCGTCTGGCGGGCAGAGAACTCAAGAGCTGGTGCTTGAGCATACCATGAGAAGTTGTACGCAGATTACCTGTAACATTACATCAATCAACTCTAATGACTATTCACTGTTGCCTATTTGTCCAATTGAGCCGTATGTTCTTCTCCCCAATGCTTATCTGGATGCCACTATCGTGACGACATTGAGCTTGCGTTCCAGATGCAGATAGGGTCTAGTCTTGGCTTAAGGGTCCTCACGCATGCACGCCACACGGTCCCTATACCGCCTCCATCGTCACCAAGCGTCTTCCTCGGGTACCACATGGCGTCACACCTCCAAAGCTCCGCCCTCCACCTGCCCCCGATTGTACAGCTCAACCCAGATCCCCAAGCTTCCAATTGAGATCTTCCAAGCAAGATAACAGAGCTGAGCTATTAAGCTTTCTACGTATCGTCATTTCTGATAGTCTGCACGTGATTGATACTGTTTGGGGTAGTTGTTCAAGGGAGCGGGGAAGTTGCTCCGGGGGAGAGATGGTGACGGGTTGGAGCGGTAGCATGACATCACCCTAAGCCTCTCGATCATGTGCATATGCTGTTGAGATCGAAACCACATTCCAGACATTCCATCACCTCTTCTTCACCTTTCATCAATTTCATCACCGTCTGCTTTCAAAACCATCCGCTTCATCAATCAATTCTACGTCTCCGACCCCACGACGTGCATCTCTCGACTTACAACCACTTACACTTCTTCATCATGTCCTTCCTCACTGAGAAGATGCTGCGCCCTATGGTCAGGACCATCCCGAGGGCTTCCATCGCCTTCAACGCCCCTCGCGCCGCCGCCTTCAGCGTTTCCATGGCCGCAAGAAAAACACCCGTCGAGGCAGTCAAGGATGCCGCCAAGACCGTCGACCGCAAGGTCAGCGATGGTCTCGTCACCGGCATCGACGCAGCCGGTACGTTCCATCACTTTCACTCCAATCCTTATCCTCCCCAGTACTGACAAGAAGCGACAGTTGACGCAAAGGACAAGGCAAAGGCGACCATCAACAACTCAGATGCCGCCGCCAAGGCCGAGCAACTCAAGGATGAAGCCGCCGCCAAGGCCCAGGAACTCAAGGGCGAGGCCAAGGGAAAGACCGCGGAGTTGAAGGGTGAGGCTAACAGTGCGGCTGCGCAGGCTAAGGGCAAGGCTCAGGAGCTCAAGGGCGAGGCGAAGGGCGCTGCTGCTGAGGCCAAGGGAGAGGCTAAGAGCAAGCTGTAATGGGTGATTTTTACTTCATACGCTTAAGAGCGGGGGAAGTGTCACGATTAGTGTATCATTAATTCGCATAATTGGAGTTCGGCGACAATGAAGCTTTCTTTGTCCATTCACGGAGTCGCACATGTTCGTCTAGCTCTACAGGTGCTCTCGATTAATACGCTGAGGCAGGGGTGCGACAATTGGCACAACCCACATCCTGGACAACGTTGATGCATTAACAGCAGCACCTTCCGATGTTCGAACTGTATTATACTAGACTAGATTGAGATGTTTGGTGCATCGCGTGGCCAGCTCACAACATCAGCTTCAGGTGAGCTACACGTAAGTACTAACACGTCGATACTGAAGTGATTTGTTCATTATGAAGCTTAGAATCGTGGATACATACTACCGATTAATACAGCCAAAACACACCAGCAACAGACGAGGTGGTATACGAGTGGAAATCCCAAGCGCCAGTCCAGAATCCAATCCAACTCCAAACCCTTCCTGAAACCTCCCGACATGTTCCCTTAAACCCTTTCCAAGCCCCTTAGTGGTGCTTCTCATTCGACCGAAGCTTCTTGATCGGCGCCCGATAATTCAACTCCCCAAGCGGGAACCTCACCCACGTAGTATCCTCCGTCATAACACCCGCGAAGCCCGCATAGAACGCACAAATCGCATCAATCACCGCAAACGCACCTCCCGCCTGGTTCAGCTTCAGTCCTGTGGAAGGGTGCGTGGTGCGCACAAACTCAGCACAGGCAAGGAAGAGGAATGCGAGGGACAGGAAGGAGAAGACGAGGATGATGGCGATGTTGGTGCGCAGGGCGGCGAGGAGAAAGAGGAAGGTTACGAGGAACCAAGCGATTAGGTAGATGCCGATGTGCACGGAGAAGGCGCGTTCGTCGTCGCCGTAGGCGGAGGCTACGCCGCTGTTGGGGTAGATGGTCAGGGCGAATGAGAGCCAGAATGCTGGCGAGATGTTAGACACGATTGGAGTAAGTTGGGTGAGATGAGGTGAGCTTACCGCCGTAAGAGCAATGAACAGTGGTACCAAAGGTATTGCCGACGGTGAACTCCATGATACCAGCAATGAGTTGAGCAGCACCTCCCATGAACAAGGCAAGACCGAAGATGACCTGGTAAGGCCCAACAGTGCCGAAAGAGTTGGCGCCCGGAAGACTACAAGAAGCAGTATCAGTACTCTTGCTTACAAGGAACAGGATCTTCAGGGTTCACTTACCCAACACCACACTGGTAAAAGCCGAGACAGAAAGTCGTCAATGCGAAGCTGATCAAGCCCAGTGGGCCAGGGTTACCAGGCTTTGAGACTGGGGCATAGACCTGCGAGACTGTTGACTGGTGAGGCTTGGGAGGCATACCGCCGTTCTCGTGGTGGCCGTTTTGGTAGTATGCCCGTTCATTGGGAGCGAAGTCATGGGTGCTCTGGCCGTTGGTGTGGCCGTTGGTATGGCCATTTGTGTAATGTCCATTGGCACCATGGCCATTGGTTGGAATTGTGTCTTCCATTGCGATGTTGCTCGGATATGTGATGAGTTGCTGTGAGTTGAGCCGTGTCAATGATCTCACTACGAAACTGAGTGAAGCTTGAGGCGAACAGAAGGGAAAGAGCCAAAAGCCTCTACACACATCCCCGTCCTCCTCTTATACGACTTCCCCAAGATCTACACCCACGACGACATCACTCCCCGCCCGCACCATCGTCAACAACCTCCATTCTCCGCGTCATCCGGTCCCCATCTTCTCCTCTCTATTAGGCACCATCCCTTGCCCCGGAGTGTGTAAGACCCAATTCTCCCCTCCACGACTGTCAAAGCTCTACCTTGTCTCCATCATTCTCCTCCGAAACCCCTCGGTGTGTGGGCGCGCCCCACGGGACATTACACGGACAGACACTCGCTAGTATAGTAGGAAAAGAGGAGCGAGCTCAGAACTTTGGTGTCAAGCTTAGAACCCCGCGACTCAAGGCCCTCATTAAACAGTGGGATGACTATGGGAAAGTGAAGCGAAGTACGACTAGAAATGGAGTGCATGTGTTGTCTCGGTGTCTGGATGTATCGGCATCGGTGATGGTGGTCCCACGTCGCAGCACCTGTTGTTAGCCTCAAAGTGTAAAGCGCTGTGCGTGGTGGAGATCGGCAGACACCACACCTTCGGCAATCGTCATGATGAGGATTTATGAGGGCATGAATGAGTGTGACTTGGAGACTTTTTGTGAGTTACTCCCTTGAGTTGGGGTGTTGTCTATGATGAGGGTGGTTGAAGCTATGCGAGGCAGAACTCTATCCCCAGTCTGTCAGGGAGAATGTCCTCGGATGACTTTCTCGGCATCCGTGATTCGTAGAGCTATATTTGAGCATCGTGACAAATTTAGACTGGGTGTGTGGTATGAGCTCATAGGTCTTGTCAAGCTTCTATCCACAGAACGAGTCAATTCCTTGATGCTTCGTGACTTACAAGTCCCACATCAGCGGGAAAAATCTTGACAGGCAAGACCCTCTCATTATGCAATAGCACATAGATCTTCCGCCTAAAAGTACGTTGAGTCAAGCATTCAACAGGAATCCATTTATTCAACGGAAAGTCTTCCGCTATAGTGGATTCCAGCTCCATTCCTTGCCCGCCGCATCGAACCAGAACCGTGCCAGTGGCCCTCCCGTCCCCATTCCCGGTGCTAACACCGGTGAGTCTCCCAGCCCGCCTCGGCACCCGCAAGCCACTAAATGTCGCGCTCAAAGTCGATCACCGAGCACCCCGGTGACGTATTGGAAACCCCAGCTTCTCATTCGTCGCCATTTAGCCTGCTTTATCGCGATGGGGGGCCTTTACTTCTGTAAGTGGTAGTCCGGATGCATGAGACGATCGAGGGTCGCATGTTATCCTGCATGCATGGATGGAGCATCTGTGGATCGTTCTCGCTTCGGCACTGACGAGCCGGGGCCAAGACGGAGAGCCTCAAGGCCAAGAAGGGGCATTCCGTCCGAGGTTAGCCCTCTGTCAACACACACCGGCCGACCTCGACTTCGGCTCATCTAATCGCCATATCTTGTGGACTATAGGCACGGTCTGACCACCAGTAGCCACGGGTGAACGGAGGTCTTAAGCAAAAAGTCACAAAGACTTCCTCGGTCTAGACACTTCTTGTGGCCTTCTTTGTGTGAGTGGGCACGGAGCTTGAGCATCACATCTGCCACTGCGTATTTCCGGCAAACCCGAATCTCTCCCCACGGGGCTCCTCATGATCACAAGATCGATTCAAAAGCTTCCTCTACTTCCGAAACCTTGTACTTGTGGAGTGAATCTGAGGCCGATCCGGAGACGAACAGCGACACACTTGGATGCATGCTCCCGAAAGCTATAGCCGTGTAGACATGCTCACTCCAATTGCGATGAATCAAATTCCCCGTTCTGGAGTAATATGCCGTCTATGAATTCTGGCGACCGACATGACCTTGTGTCGCTTACATTCTCTCGGGAGTCTGCCGCACATGCAGCAGACTCTTTCACCATGAAGTGCATGCTCCAATGCAACTATGTCACGGACGTCCTGAGATCACAACTAAATACGATGGATCAATATAGTCTGGACAGTGAAAGCAAGGTCAGACTCAAACAAGCCCTTGGCCTCACTATAGCCTGGTCCGGGCACAACAAATAGCCCCCCGACTACACCAGAAAGCTGATCAAGTCGTCAACGTCGAACGCCTCAATTGACAAGCGCTGAATCTTCGTCAGTCTTTTGTAGAAATGCTGGTCCTATACTGCACCGGGTGTCTGAATTCCCCGGTATTAGACTTGCTTTGGCAAATGTTTCTAATATTAGCTGTACTTAACACAAAGTCCCCAGATCGGAATAGAAGGAACAGAGATGTCACTGCTGCAAAGTGCTCACATGATTACTCAGATATGTCACAGATGGTCCAAACCTTGTCCAGAAAGGCATACGTGATAGGGATGGATTCGGTGGTCAGATACACAAGGTATGTAGGTAAATAAGTAGGCAGCAAATAAAATGACAAGTGAAACAAGATGGAAGATAGTGAGTAACATGAATTGTTTACTGTACCGTAATTAACCATGATTTCGGTGACAAAGTCAAATATGAAAGCGAAAGCCGTTTCACACGCTCCTGTTTGCCTTACAAAGCTCAAAAATGCCTCCTTGAGCGGGTACTATCCTTCCAAGCTCCCGAGGGACCTAGAAATAGACCTACGAATTGTTTCAGGTACTTTTACGTTCTCGAACTTGCTCATCTTGTTTGACGGCTGCATAATGTCGGAATAATCGTGCTCAGGATCCTATCTACGAAGAAGGAGTGATGCACAACAATAAGAAATGCATTCAAGTTGATCACAGCATAGATGCAACTTCTACTAGCTTTCAATGAGAACTTCTCGAAAAGTCTCACGTAAACCTCTCGAATCGTGCTCAAATGTGAGCCGTTCAGGGTAGCCCCTCCCCCACCCCGCCTTATCAGATCCCCGCCGCCGCCTCCGAGATCCACCATCCCGGGTCCCCCAATCGCCGACCACTCGCCGACCACCCTCACGCGACAACCTCCAACCTTTCAACTACCATCACGACAACCCTCTACCCTCAAATCAACACGTGAGGGCTAGGCCAGAACGGCCATTTCCTCCTTCTTGATCACCATGCATCTCAAAACCTCGACAATAACGCTGTGCTGCTCTCCCGCCCACTCTTCGGCATCACCTCACCACCACATCCCATCGTTAACGTCATCACTCCGACCCTCACCACCAGCATGCCACCACCAACGACAAAGACAACCACAATGTCGTCGCAGCTACGCAACACAAAAACACCACGGTGACTTCTCTCATAACAACCCACAAAACCACCGCATACCAGATTGGCCTCGAAATCCCAACCCAACACCCTACGAGATCTTCGACATCAAACATTCCGCGCCTTACACCAAGCACCGCTTCTACCAACTCGTCAAACTATACCATCCTGATAAGCACCACTCCTCCTCCTCATCACAACCGCCCTCTCCGACGACAACCTCAAAACCGCCCAGCATAACCCCATCAACCCGTATCGAACGATACCGCCTCGTTATCGCCGCAAATGACCTCCTCTCCTCCCCCTCAAAACGAGCCCTATACGACAATCACGGTATAGGATGGCACCCAACATCCACACCAGGCGGCCACCAATCCCACGAAGACCTCCGCCGCGCCGACCGAGCCTGGCGTAGCAACCCCAACTCAGCCGCCCACAACGCCACCTGGGAAGACTGGGAGCGCTGGCACGAAGCACAATCCGGTGCCCAGAACCACACACGGACACCACTTTACATGTCAAACGGCATGTTCGCATCAATAGTCGTCATGATGTGCATGGTCGGGGCCATGGCGCAGAAGTCGAGAGCAGAGAGTATAGGGGATGAGTATGTGGAGTGGAAGGCGAAGAAGCATGAGCAGATTGGCAGAGAGTTGACGAAGAGAGGGATGGAGATGGCAGGAATGGGGAGGGACGAGAGGGTCGATGCGTTTGTCAGAGACAGAGAGAACGCGACCTATAGCTTCGCACCGAACAAGTATGATCCGATACCCAATCGTTCAGAGAGCTGAACGATTACACAAGGCGATACCAATACACACAGCCATTGTGCTGTCAGCAACAATGAACGATTTCACTGTCTGATTATGCCTTATTCGCTCAGCGCGAAACCAAAATGCCTTGTTCCTATCTAGCGGAACCGCTCAAGCTATGCAATGCAATAGGTAAATGCCAGTCATGAGATCATCACACATATATCATCAACGTTTTGTGCTTTGGCGTAGCCCTCCTTTAGACTGCCGAGTCGGCAGGCCTCTCCTCGGAGTGTCTGCCAGACCCCTCCTGGCTCCGCCTCCTCTGCCGCGTGACTGCCTCTTCGAGACGGATGTCGAGTGTTCGACGAGCTTCCAACAGCTCCGGTATGATGTCCTCGCTCCCACCATCACGGTGATCATCACTACTTCCTTGTTCTTGATCCTGAATCTTATTTGCAAATATGTCGGGCACGGACTTGGCCCGCGGCTTTCGGGTTAGCTCCGGATCTGGCCCAAGATCCAGCACCTCATCCGCGATTGTTCCATGCCGTTCATTGAGAATATTGTCGATACGTAGCCGCGGCGGGCCAGATTGGAGACGGGTACCGTTCTTAGGCGGGCCAGCTGCGGTCTGTCAGTACATGGGAATTATGAAGGCATACGACTTAACTCACAGAAGATCAGGTCAAACAGCTTCACCACGACCGGGCCCCATACAGTCATGGCGATGATCTGACCATAGGCCCATCTATTGGCCGCGAAGCTTTCCCCGTTGATGACCTTGATCAGGGAGACCAGGTAGAGAAAGTTGACAACGAGGTAAGCGACTTCGAGCATCCTCCAAAACCAAGTTTTGGTATAGTTCCAGTGTCGCTGAAGTTTGCCCTTCGGTCCCCTGCCGGGCCTCCAGCTTCCCCACTTAAGGTCCTTCGTCTTGTGGTGCCTTCTAAACGTCCACATAACCTGGTCGCTGATGAGAACCAGAACGGTTATACTGTCAAGTACGAGAAAGACCATCTTGTAGAGTAATGGGTGTGGGAAGAAGTTGATCTGGAGTCCGTCGTGGCCACTGCGAGCCGCGCAGTAAGTTCTTGGACTCGGCTGGCCTCCGCATTCGGCAATCTCGTTCTGATGCTTGAAGAGTGCGATTGCTGATTTGAAGCCAACCTTCTGCGTCGTCGCAACAATGGCGAGGAGGTATTCAACGAGAAACCCAAGGAAAGTATGCCAGTTACGTATGCCTTCGTTGTGCAAGCACACCTGAATGAGAAACATCGGCAGAACGCCGTTCTGACTGATGTGATATGCAACGGCAGCATTGGAGACGACCTCGCCCCAAAACGTGCCTTCAGACGAGTTGACCACGATCGCGAGAATGGAAGCGATCTGCACTGCGAAGACAAACCATGCTTGCGCCTCCTGAAACTCGACAAGTGTGGTCGCAATGGCAATACTCATGCGTGACAGGGCTCCCGAATCCGCCCAGATGATCGTCTTGACACGCCGTAAGTTGCCACTGTTCGTGCGCTGAGGCTTCTGCGACCATCGGCAGTAGAGATTGAAGGCCTTAAGTAGCAAATACAAGCTGCTTGAGAAACAGACTTGAAGAACGTACGAGATCAAGACACCGGGACCGAATATATCAGGGTCGACCTCCGCAGGCAGTTCCGGGCAGAACGTGTCGACCGCAGCCAAGATGTCGCCGTCGGAAGAGGTCTTGTTGAGTCTGCCTATCGACCTGTCGCAGGGGGCGCCAAGAGCGTCGCGAGCGCATGCACTTTGCGCACATGTAACAAAGTTGTCCAGCACGAATCTTTTGTCGAAAGACGCCAGAGTCCCGCCTCCCATGATCTCGCTAACATTGCGCTCTGCTTCGTCGGTCAAGTAGACGCTGGACCCTTCGCGGGTCCGGTGGGCAATGGATGCCAATGCAGCACAATTGTAGAACGTTTCGAGACCGGAGAAGAATATCGAGGCATCGCTGCAGGCTTTCGTGCAGTCGTTCTCTCCGTTTTTGAGCCGGCAGCCATTGTCGAAGAGCTCAATGTCGAGATCATCCTCCACACCATCTTCAATCAGTTTCTTGAATGAGAACTGGTCTCCCTCTGGATTGTCTAAGGTCGCTAGATCCTCAAAAGGGAAGAAATCGCCGGTGTCGGACAGCCCCCCACGCAGCACGACAACGAGGGGAGTCTGCGAGGCGATGGGTATTGACGATATGATCGAGGACGTCACAGCGACAGACGTTCCTAATGGCGTAGTCATGTCTGCCGCGAGACCGTTCTGGAACAGGCTGAAGGAAATTGACGAGGGCGAGGCGCGCACCACATGGCCGTCCACGTCCGAATCACCCAAGAGTCAAACGTAGAATAGTCGGGATTACTGTGCTGGTCGGAGTTCAGCAATGAGGCTGCGGGTTTCGTACTCGGGGTAAGGTGGTCCGAGGCAGACTGCGCATATCAGTCTTGGATGCTGTTAGATCACCTCCCTCAACTGAGATGCAGGACAGCGAGCGCCTGGTTGCGAAATAAAGAAGGTCGAAGTTCGTGGGTGCGGAGAACAGGACAATCCCCGACGGTGGATTTCCTGGCTTCGGCTAGTTGGATCGGGGAATCCCTAGAGCATGGGCTACTGCAACGTAGGAGGCGTTGGGGGCTGAGAGAACATGGGAGCAGGCGGCTCCTTGTGGTTCTCAGACAAGGGTCCCGGTGAGATAATTTGGCACAGGCGGGGTGACGGGCTGTCAAGAAGCAGTAGAGCCGCCGAGGCTGGTATTTGGGACGCTGGCCGGTGAATAGGTCGGTGGAGTTGCTGGTGAACCCATCCAAGTGCGAAGCGCTATCGAGGTTCGCTTCGCTGTTTGCCAACACAGAAATATGATACTAAAAGGGCAAGGCAGGGGTCAGGGTGCTGCTTCCCTGTCGTTTGTGTGGCTGCTGAACGAGGCTCCATCGTTCCTTCCTAAAACGACCAATGGTGTCAGAGTCGGGGGAGGCAGGCGCGATCGAAGGTTTCGCCATGGGGGCAAGTGGCCTGATGACGCTTTAGGTTGATCGCTTCGATTTGGCTCAGGATACTCGAACATGATGGGATTGCTCTCTCCTTCATCATCCATACGAGATCATCTCCACGCCCTCGCTTGTTCTGCTGGTGTTGGCTATCGGTAGGGCTACGATCGGACAGTCCCGTCTTCCCCACCGCTACTATCAGCGACCCATTCAATTGGCGATAGCAAGACACTTACCCGCCCAGCGAACCCTTCCAAGACATTCCAGGCCATCGCCCAGACAATTCAAGCCTTTCGAGACCCATCGCGCCTAGCTGTGCCCAGCTCGCTTGGGGCACACAGCCTTTCGACGTCGGATCGGATGTGTAACAATAAGGTTGCTTTGCACCACCACGATCGCGGGGAGACGCAAAGTTAAAATAAAAGCGTAAACTACCCGAGCGCCAAGCAGCACTTTCCCCGGACTTCGAGAACGCGTCGAATTTGTCGTTGCATTCCTTATCTATCGACTTGTTTATGCCGCTTTGCTGAGTGAGAGATGCAGCGCCACCAGGTGCTAGCCCCCACGGGCAGTTCGTAAACTGCCAGTGTTTCCCCCACCGCGAGCGGCAGGCAATGGGTACTGGCTGGTATCTCGACCATCTTAATGGCCACAACATATTTGCTGGTTCGTATCTGCCAACTGGCATTTTCATGAGGGAGGATTTGGCTCTATACATTCTGGGTCTTGCGCTACTCGTTACCCAGATTCTGCTCTCTTTCCTCTACTTTCTCGCAAAGCAACCCCGTACCCGGCTGAACACCAAATAGCCTCTCCCAAATAAGCGCCCGAAAACCAATGGGAGACCATATCGAAACCAGCTCGAGGGCTGCCAAAGTCTTGGTGTAGGTAGAATGATGCCAGCTGGAGTGACTGCCTCGGTCGCGGCCTCAATCGGTGCTCCCGCAAATGCCTCTACAGCTTCCCGAAGAAGGCTGGCAGTCTCCTTCGGTCGACTCAGGAAAGGCGAATGGCTAGTCTGAAGCTCACGGTGCTCTACATGTGTGCCCATCTCTCTTGCGAAGCCAACATTGATCCGCTGCGCCACCACTGGCAGTCCCTGATCCTCAATCGTGCCGATGTACCAGGCAGGCACATCTCTCCACCCGGCATAGGCGTGTTCAGCTCCCTCGAAAAGAGACTTGAGACTTTGCGTGGTCAACTGAGAGACGCGATACTCCGCCTCCTCCGTTGGAACGTCGTGATAGAAGAAATCGCGGGGATTGACGACGATTTCCGCGTAGCCAGTCGTTTTGTTGACGCGCCACGCTGGTGGCGGGTACCCCAGAAAAGGGTCCATGAAAGCCATCCCAGTGAGGGTGAAGCCTGATGCGATGAGGATGAGCCCAATCACATGGCCAGTGGAAGTTGTAGCTTCTGATGTGACGGTGTCTTTCGGCCGAGCGAATCCCTTGATGGCGCTATTTGCAACCATCCCTCCGTATGAATGAGCGATGAGGACCACATCGCGACCCTGATTTGTCTCCGTTGTTATCGCTTTCCTCGCCACGTCAAGGTCATCCTTGAAGGTTGCCGACGGGTTATCAAGAGTCGAGGGAAGGGTAATGGCCGTGCATTTCAAGCCATAGCTTTCCTGCAGGATGGCAATGACTTTGTCGTAGCATGATGGCTTGTGCCATGCGCCTGGTACAAACACAAGCGTGGGTGTGGCAGGCATGATGTAAGTCTCCAAAGAATACTTGGTGATTTCTCGGTTGTATGACTGGGAGAAAAATAGAAGTTGGAACGTTGTTGCCAAGCTGAACAACAAATGTCGCAGCTTATCCTCAGATTCAAGGCTCACAAACGTCGCCGATAGCCTCAGGCGTTGAGTAACACTAGATAGCACCTGACTCAGTTGGGTACTCACACGGAACCTCTATCACCGATTGCGTCGCCCAAGCCGGACAACAGGTGTGGCTTGTTCTAAAACCAAGTGTTGGAACATAAATCGCCTCCATTGGCATTGGAAATGTCAAAGTCAGTGTTCTGCATTGGTTTGCCCTTCACGTGCTTGTACCACACCCTTCAGCTCACCACTGTACTGTGGCAGTACCTGCATTCCATGGGTGACTCAAGTCGTGCCTTCCTCGACAAGATGGTATGAGCCCGACACCTCGCGATTTTGTGACATACTTCCTGTTTCCACGGAACCTTCAAGGCACAGATACACAAGGCATCGCTCTACTTTATCGACATCACCATGTAACAGTCGTCGCAAGCACGCGGGAGGTGGCTTGACAGCATGTCGAAATGACAATCACAGTGACATCCAGTAACATCAAAGATCAATATTTGCTCGCGTTGTGCGTCAAACCCCACCCGATGTTGCCCTCGGGACACCCATGCCTTCCGGAAGCCAATGTTTCCAACGACTGTCGAGCAGCTCACCCACGACCTCCAATATGTCCCGACCAAGACTATCGATGACCCAGCAATCTCTTTGCTCGTGTAACAAGACGCCGAAATACGCGAACAGGATCAGCGCCGGCGGTTCCCGCTGATGAAGCAGAGAGAAGAACTCTCTTGGTGAGGCGTGTATGAAGACCAACGACCCTGACAAGGCTCGGTTGTAGCCCAATCCAGGAGGGGTTGCATCATTTGTGCCGTCGAATTGGCCAACGAATAGCAGACACTTTCTCAGCACAGCTAACGCAGCTTCATAGGTGGCTGCATATATCGAGCCTTGCCATGACTCCCGGACCCTTGAGAGAGGAGCCTCGAGCCAGCCACCCAAAGCATTGTCGGGATCGAGGTCTTTCCAGCCTCGCAGAGTCAGCAAGTTTCTGATACGCCCGCGTTGTAAATGTTCGAATATTGGATGGAGGATTGCTGTGACTCCCAGCAGCATGGGTATCCATTCCACGCCAAGTATTCTATCGTTTCTATCCATCGCCTGGAGGGAGCTCTGCGTGGCGAGGCTCAACACGTAGAGAGAATTCAACGTGGACCAAATGAATAAGGCTTCACTATTCTCCTTACTGATTTCAGAAACAGCATCTCTGAAACCCTCCAGACCGGCGTTGTGGTGCTGGACTGCGCGTATGATATGCTGTTCCCGGTCGACCTCGGACAGATGAGCGATGTGTAGCGCGGCAACGCTGAGTATTGCGTGACTGACGAAAGGATGCGTAAAGCCGACCTCAGGGATGATATTCTGGAAGAACTCAACATGGTCTTCAGGCATACCGGTCTGTACGCTCGTGGACATTGTCCAATGATGCATGAGCGCGAGATCACTAAGCTTGTACGTCTCTCCCGGGATCGTGGCAACAGGCACATGACGATTACCTGAGGAACCTGGTGCAGACGAGGGCTCTGAAACAGGCGATGAAGAGCCTCGAACTACCTGCCGAGTACCCAGCGAGACATTGCGCCAAGGTTTCGATGCTGCTTCCCAACTTCGCTCATGGTACCCAGTCACAGAAGTGCCAGACAAGAGGAAATGCGTTGGAGGAGCCTCTGGCCACTCACAATGGGCTGCGCGACGCCTGCATGACCTACAAACCGGGTGCTTCTCATCACACTATGTATTGCACAAGTTAGCGAACTGGCAAGGGCTGTCATGTCCAAGAGGTGTGCGATCAGACGACGGCGGTCGTGAAATCCAGGATAATGTATGATCAGATAGAGAGATGTTCAGGCTACCAATTACCTTGACACGGCGCTTCCGACAGCCGAAGCAACCATTCCTGGATTTGCTATGAGCTCGGCGGGACTTTGAGGAACGCTCTGGCTGGGAAGCCTTGCCTTGCTCCCCTGAACTCATCAGCCGACTCAAGTAGTCGCAACGCAACCCCTACTTGGCGCACTGTCTCGTTTGATTGAGAATATCGATGGCGCTTGCGACGACGCTTCGACCATGTTTATGGAGGTGCCAAGGGAAGCAGCATCTGATCGCGACACAAAGCAGTGCGATTGGGGTGGAAAGGGAACAAGTGACCGAATGTGGCGTGTAGACGACGCTGAACGAGATTCGAGGGAAGCACGTCCAGAAAGGGATGTTAAACGAGCCTTTGAACGACGACAAGGGTCCTACATCAACTTGCAGAGAGCGTGCCGCCGGATTATCGGGCCCATTGGTACGCTGCGCCAATCGGTACAGGCCGAATCTGGTCATGCATAGGCTAATCTCATGTTGCGAGGATGCGGCAGTGATGGCTCCCTGAGGTTCACCGTTGCAGCATGAGATCTTGCTTGTCAGGAAAGAAAATTGTGCGCATATGGCTGTATCTAAATTTCTCGGATCAGTCCTGAAAGGAGCTGGAGGTGGGACTGAGCAGCTCTCAGTGCTGTTCACTTATAACCATGAACATGCCCGGCTCCGTTCAACTCAATGCGGCTGACACCTCATCTCTTTTGCTTCCTCTACACATTCGACTACTGGCTGATCCCACGGTCTCTTGGTTTACTCCACTGTATCTCATCATGTCCACCGACGCAGATTCAGCCAGTGGCAATGAGTCCGATTTCAAGTTTGAATACTACCACTACGACCCCTCGCTGCCAGCAGCCATAGCCAGCGTTGCAATCTTCGCCATCTTGACATCCGTCCATGTCTGGAAGCTGTTCAGATTCCGGACTTTCTACTTCACCGCGTTCACGATCGGTGGTGTTTGTAAGTCAGACCTGTTTTCATCTGCCACCAGACGGTGTAACAGTCCGATAGACTTCACGTCACTGGCAAATTTGCTGCTGCTCTCCGGAAAAGATACTCTGCTTTGGCTAACTTCTATATAGTCCAGTGTATTGGGTATTGCGGTCGAATTTGGGCGCATTTCGATGACACCGCGCTCGGCGGCTTCGTGATGCAGGCGATTCTGATCCTCGTTGCGCCTGCACTATACGCTGCGTCCATCTACATGATCCTCGGTCGCCTGATTCGAGCGCTCCATGCCGAAGATTTGTCATTCATCCCAGTCAAGTGGCTCACAAAGATCTTCGTTGCAGGCGACGTGGTAGCCTTCGGATTACAGGGCTCGGGTGGTGGTATCCAGGCCGGTGGGACTTTGAGGTCGTACAAACGCGGCGAGAGGATCATCCTTGCTGGCTTATTCGTCCAGATCGTTATCTTCAGCATTTTCGTCTTCACTGCTTCGGCAGTCCACCGCCGTATCGCCAAGTCACCTGCGCCGGCAGGTATGCAGAGGTCAATTCCCTGGAGACGCCATTTGCACGCTCTTTACGCCTCGAGCGGTCTGATCCTGGTGCGCAGCATCTTTCGGGTCATTGAGTATATACAGGGCAACGGCGGTTACCTTTTCTCCCACGAGATCTTTTTGCACATATTCGACGCTCTTCTTATGGCAATGGTCATGGCCATTTTCGCCATGTGGTACGTTGCGGACTTGCAGAAGAACGAGAACGCTGTCTACGCCCTGTCCTCTGTCAGCCGGGGTAGCGTGGAACGCTCTGAAATTTACCAAGCTGGCCGGCCGAAGATGTGAGATGGGAAGCGTATATGACAGGGTATGGTTTGGCCAACTGATACCGGATTCTCGAGGATAGATGCTGAAGAATTAAAGGTCAGGTTGGGTCAAGTGTGCAACAACTTATCTAGCACATACGCCGGTGGGCATCAATGGCGGTCGGATAATTCCTGTCTTTCATCACTTTGTTCGACGCAATGGAGGTTTTCTTGGAAACACTTTCCATGCCGAAGTCTTCATGCTATGTTCTTTGAGAAAACAAAAAACCTACTGAAAAGAGAATTGGCGGACCATTATAATATGTGAACTTCAATGTAGGTTTGAGCCTCTTCCAAACCCCAGACTTGCTGGCACCGGCCGACGGAAGCCGAGTTCCCCCACATCTCGGCTCAAGCTCCCCCAGTCCAAACATTCATCATCCATCCGTCCACATTACGATTTTCCCTTCCCAATCCAATTACTTCCCATTGACAACATCAAACTCGCAACAATGCCTCCTCGTCTCGCCCCATCTCTGCGCTTCCCCATTCTGCGCCGTCTGTATTCCACAGCGGCCGACTCAGGGCCTCTAATCCGCGTCACGAACCTCCCAGCTCCCGGGTCCGGCCACATCCGCATCCTCGAACTCAATCGACCTTCTGCTCGCAATGCCATCTCACGGTCGCTGCTAGCCGCGCTGCGCGCCGAGCTTGATGATTTGCATCAGCAGTACACGCCCGAAGGGAAAGAGGCACCTCACGCTGTCGCAACGAGCAATGGACCGACTAGAGCTGTCGTCGTCGCCAGTGCTGTAGACACGTGCTTCTGCGCCGGCGCAGATCTAAAGGAGCGCAAGACCTTCACTCAGCAGGAGTAAGCTCTCCCTCATCTCCGTAAAGCAGACACAAACTGACTAACACTCTTTTACTAGGACCGCCGACTTCCTCTCCAACCTCCGCGACACATTCACCTCCCTCTCCGCCCTCCCCATCCCCTCCATCTCAGCAATCTCCTCCATCGCCCTCGGCGGCGGCCTCGAACTCGCCCTAACAACCCACCTCCGCGTCCTCTCCTCCAACGCCGTAATCGGCCTCCCCGAAACCCGCCTCGGCATAATCCCCGGCGCAGGCGGAACCCACCGTCTCCCCGCCCTAATCGGCATCTCCCGCGCCCGCGACCTCATCCTCACCGGCCGCCGCGTCGCGGCTCCCGAAGCGTACTTCCTCGGCATTGCGGATAGACTTGTCGAGGCTCCACAGCCGGAGGAGAAGAGTGAGGGTGGGGAGAAGGAGGATGCGCTTTCTTTGGCGCGGAGGGCGGCGTTGAGTGAGGCTGTGAGGTTGGCGCAGGAGATTTGTGAGGGTGGACCGGTTGCTATTAGGGCTGGGTTGGAGGCTGTGATGTGGGCGAGGGAGCAGAAGGAGAATGAGATGTACGAGCGTGTCGTGGCGACCGAGGACCGGAATGAGGCTCTCAAGGCATTCGGCGAGAAGAGGAAGCCCGTCTTCAAGGGTCGTTAGAACGATGATGTTAGACAAATAATGCGGATTGTACATATCTATGATGAAATACTCCGAGATTTCAAGTGAATAATTGTCGCCAATGACGTTCACATTAAACAGTAACTAGCAAGCTACAACAGGGTATTCTGCATGCTAGCACAGCGCCATAACGCCTTGTCCATAATGTCACCCCTCCTCAAACAATCCTTCACCCACCTTGCTTCACCAGTCGCCATACGGAGGCGGGTCAGGAGCTCGGTCGCCGCCTCCCTGCGGAGGTTCTGCAGTTGATTGAGGCTTCCCCCAATCCTGCGGCAGATCGACCACTGCGGAATCACCCACAACCACATCACCATCGGCATCCTTTGTCTGATCCGCGGAAGGCGCGTCTGGCATCAGCTGGGACTCTACCACTGTAACGACGGGCTCTTCCACGACCTCTGGTCGCTGACGCTTCGGAACATCGACGTGCTCATCCTTGTCGCTGTCGCGTACGTAACAAAGGTAGTACGGCTCCCCGCTAGAGCTCAACGTCTTGAGCACATCCTCGGTGTCTTTATTCTCCTTCACATCGGCATCGTTGTACCATCGCCAGACATTCTCTTCGAAGTCTCGAATCCATACCCAGTAGTGACCCGAGCCGAGGTGCCCGCGATGGCAGATGACGGCATGGAGGCGATACGGGACCTCCTTCGAAGCCGCCTGATGTTCTGCCAGAGTCTGTTCTCTCTGCTGGAGCTCCGTGTCCATCATGCCCTGGATTTCCTTCTCGACGACGTTCATCTCCTCTTGTGGTAGCTGCCGTGACAAGTCTTCTACAGGCTCCGGTGCGGGCACGGGGTTCACGAGCATGAAGTCATCGTCGACGGGGCCATCAAAGTCCCATGTCTCGTTGTCGAAGACGCTAGACGTCCCGCCAAGGCTGCCCAAAACTTGCTCTGACGCGGCATGCATCCCAAGCCTGATAGATTCGAGAATGCGTCCAGTAGACACATCCGAGTCTAGCTGTGCCTTCTGCGCCTTGAGCTCCTCGATTCGGGCGGCAATCGACCAGTCCTCGACCCGTCGTCGGAACGCAGGAGAGTCGTGCGCCGCATCCATGTAACGATCGAGATAGAGCGTCTCTGGAATTTCCACGGCATTGCCGTTCTTCCGCCCATCGTTCTGTGATCGCTGAATCAGCACGTGGAGCACTGGAGGCAGCGTCTTTATCGCGGTGTAGCGGGAAAGCCTCTCGTCCTCGATGATGAATTGGTCAAAGTTTCGCCCAAGCGCCTCGTACAAAGAGCATGTGCCGTCAGGTGCTGGGTACGCCGTGATCGACCTGTCAAAGCTGACCTCAGGTTGGTACTCCTCCTTGTCGAACTTCTTGGTGTAGTTCACTGTGGTGACGAAAAAAGTCTCCATGATCTTTTCCAGCTGGATGCCTGTCTTCTCATCGATCTGACTTGGCTGGATGGCAGCCTGGAGGCGGTTGAGTATGCTACCGATGACCTCTTCAACATCTTGCTGATCGGTACCTGAGGAGCGGGTTTGATGCTCCAACGCGTTGAGAACTTTCTTGTCAACCGACTCTGGCTCGTCAGCTTGCTCCATCTCGACGTCCTCGGTAGTCTCGGCAGGGGTGGGGGGAAACAAGGTGAACGGCCCCTGGTCCTTCGAAGCAACACTCGTCTCAGTGATCTTCGACGGGCTGAGATCATCATTCTTGATCTCCACCACAGGCGAAGGGGAGTCCAGTCCATTGGCGTGCGAGGAAACATGCTCAACCTTCTCATAAGAGGGCTCAGAGTCAATCTCCTCGTGGCCTATCAGGGTTTCTGCGCTATCATTCCCGGTGAGATCTAACTGTAAGGGCCTAGACTCTGCCTTCCCGTCCTCTAAGTCGTGCTGTTGCTCAGCCGCGGATGGTGGCGCAGGAGAAGGTCGAGCCGGAAGGGGTGGTGGGGCCGAGTCCTTCGCTTCTTCTGCAGTAGCTTTCTGAGTGTGTTCCAATGCGTCTGTGGACAGGAGGACGGCGTTCGCGAGTCTCTGCGAAGGTCTTGCCGCAGCTTGATCAGACGTCTTCAGTTGGTTGAAGAGGTCGCGGAGTTCGTGCACGACTGCGGGTTGATGGTCAGTCGGGTTTCCAGCAGAGAATGGCGGAAAGACTTACATGCTTGGGCGACGACAGCCTCTCCACGGTCCAGCCGCATCTTGTTGCCACCCAGACGTCGTTCGCTGATGATCTCATCGCTGAGCTCCAGCTTGAACTCGTCATAGTTGTCGGCGACGTCACGGACGGCCTTCACTGTGTAGAGATATTGGAGCAGGCTGTTGAGGTAGCATGTGTTGCCGATGTTGTTCAAGCCGACGGGCAAGGCCCAGTCGACAGGACGATTATCGGTGGAGTGGCCGACGGGACCAGTGGCCCTGATATTGTGCTCACTCCGAAGGTCGGCGACGAGTTGCTTCATTTCGGGGCTCTGGAAGTGTTCGGCCACAGCGGTACAAGCGTCGAGCAGAGTGACCTTAGCGTCCGTGCTCTTGGCCTCTTTTATCTGGACGTTGTCAGCGTACTCACGACACAGTCTGGCGGCGTCTAGGATACGACTCACATTCGCTTTTGCCCTCTCCGCTATCACCCGAGGGTTGTCGTCCTTGTCAAGACCAAGAACAACACGGGCTGTCTCAAAAGTCATACGCGAATCATCAGTCTCCATGACCATCTTCACCTGATACTCATCATCTGTCGAGTTGGATGCGATGACCTGAAGCATAGATCGCGCCGAAGCGGCGTCCCCGGGTGCAGATGCGACCTTGACCCTGAAAGCCTGAAGCACAGCATCAGCACTGTGGTTGTTTGGCGGCTGCAGGCCGAGATATGCCAGTGCTTGAGAGACGAGACCATCGTCGTCATCTTTCGACACTGGTTGTGTTTGGCTGTCAAACACGGACGATTGCGTGATTGCATACTCCGAAAGCTGCTCGTCGCCGGTGTCGTTTGCAATCGCCATCAGAGAGTCCACGAGTCTGCGGCGTTGGCTGGGCAATCGATCCCATTGCCTCTTGTACGCATTGGCGATTATTTCCCGTGACTGCCCCGGCAAGACTCCGAGCGCCTTGTATTGGTCCGCAATCACGAGTGGGTTTGAAGACATGCCAGGCACCTCTTGCGAACCGAGATCCGCATACAGATTAGAAGTGCAGAACGTCGGCGACTCGGTCGACTGTCCGGCCTTATGTATGAGACACTGCACCTCGGACCGCACATCTTCCAGGAAACTGCGATAGGTGTCAACCTCCGTGGTACCCTGAGGGCCCTGCGGCGGGTTTGGCGCTGGTGGCTTGAAGTTGCCCTCATCGACACCTTCACGGTCGATCACATTGTCCTCGAACCCCAGAAACTGGAAGATAGGGAAGCAGCGTGGGCCGAAAAGGACGGCGAACCTCTTGTTGCGTTTCGATATGCTGCGGACCTCGTTCGGCTCGGACTCGAGCAGGTTCTTCAGATACGTATTCAGATTCAGAGGCGCCTGAGCAGCCCAGTCATCCGTGGCGCCCTCATAGCGCGCCGGCTCCTGTTCTCTGGCGAGGTTGAGAGTCGCCAGGATGGCATCGCGATCTTGGAGTAGGTCCACGATCCACGGCGCCAATCTCGGCTGCGAAACCTCCAAGGTCAACTCGAACGTGCACGGTCCTGCAGTGCAGATGAAGAACTCCCTCGCAATTAAGGGATAGTATTTGGTCGCGGCAGCATACACATTCGGGTCGCTGTCAGACCCGGTCCATGTGAGGTGGTGCCAGGGAAACTTATTGTCAGGCAGCGGCCAGCTGGCCTGTTGGTGATTGCACAAGGATGTCGCGTGGTCCTTGTCCCACGACATCTTGAAGAGAAGATGGTTGTGACAATCCAGACAGACCGATGAGAGCACCCGGTGTGAGTCGGCGACATAGCTCTGGTTCCCATTGATGACAAGGCGATGTGTATGTTCCCATTCAAGAGTCGCTTCGCTCTTCGCCCGCCGCGCTCGATCGAACATGTCGCATTCTGAGAAGCTATTATGAAGCAGCTCGAAGATCCATCGACTTGGATGGCATCCTGTATACATGTCAGCGTACTACACCAACGGTCCTGCACTACACCGCAAGCTCACCTGCTACCTCGCGACCCGAAGTCAGCAGTTTTGACTTGGCCGTTGTGGCGTTGACCTCTACATGTTCGGTTGTGCTTGTCCCTGGCAAGGAGGCGTACTGCGAGGGGGCCGTGAGGGCGTCTGACATGTTTGCGAGTCGGCACAGATAGCCCGGTGTCGGGGTATGCCCCTCGAAGCAGATAAAGCGGCCTTCTCAGACGTACAGGTTCGTCGCAATGGTCCCAAGGTATATCTGATTACGTGGGCAGGTCGACCCTGGTGATAATACCAATAGACTCGCTTGTCTCCGAAATACGTGGTTCTTGCTGCAGTGCAGCTCGGGGGTTGTAGGAATAAGTGTCGCGATCGTTGGCCGTCGGTTCAAGGATGGACCGATGTTGGCAGAGCTCTGGTGTTGTATCGATGTGACTCGAAGAGTATCGAAGAAGTCGAGTAAGATCGTATGCGCTAAGAGGCAGAAGGAAAGGAGCAAAAACAAGAGGCTGAAAGAGCGACGTCGTGGATGTTGGGGAGTTACGCGTGGTGTCTGTGAGAGCGTAAGACGAAGCTGAGGTGGCGATGGTGACGAAGAGGTTTGGTGACGCAGCCAGACTGTTGGAGAATCGCGGTTCGGTATTGCAGGCAGGTGCAGCTACTGTGGGGCGCTTTCGACTGGACATGGTGCGCGGGAGGCGGTTCTAGCGTCGCTGCACCGACGCTGTTCCACCGAAAGACATCTAGGCTACTTCAACGTCCATCCTCCACATTCATGAGGCCGCGCAGTGCAATGAGCACTGCAATACGCAATATGAGAGGACAGAATCCATGGCGAAGCTTGATGAGGCACGAGGATCTTGGTATTTGCGGCCTTAAGACCTGTCCAGGATGAAAGGCGTTCTCCTGGTCTGGCCGTTCCAAGTGCCTGCAAACCATCTCAACCATCGAGAATACCTCCGTTGGCCTGCAATTCCGCAATTCCGATCATATACGACTGGTAGAAACTGCGAGAATGATTCCCAATTCTGTTGGTGATGACAGCGACGAAAGCTAGCCATTTTCGGCCTGGAACTCTACACCTGTTTCCCACGATCGGCAACAGGTGCCCGGTCTGCCAACGAGGCTCAATAGCAAGAAACGGTTTCATTGGCAATCCAACAGTCACTCACTTTGTGTGTACTTTCTACTTATGAATTTGCCTACGCCTCCAATAACAGGCCGTGTGCCTACGGTCAGCCTTCTGGATTGAGTTCTCCCTCAAGGTTTACATTGGGTTACTTTCCGTGAGTTCATCCTAATCCCCACGCACATGCTGGACATGGTAAAATCGAAGACTAATTCTGAGTCGTCGAAGAATATTAGGCCAGTAGAATGTGGTCATGAGAAGTAGAATAGGCCGCAGCTACCGCATGAGCTTCTTCGGCCTTCCACAAAGTTTCACAGTGGCATTTCAGCAACCTTTCCTTCTCAGCCACATGCCTTCCTCCGCAGATCACAAGATCCCTCCAAAAGAGACTCGTCTTCCAGGCTCACACGATCTCACACAATCTCTGTCACAACGAATTCCCTTCAGCCCTTGGGCTTGACCCAGTATGGCAACCTCACAGCCAAGCATGCCGCTTCTTTGGAAGGTGCCACCAGAGATTCTGCTGATGGTATGCGACTTGCTCTCCATCGAAGCTCTCGGCAGACTCTGCAGAACATGTAAAGGGGCTCTTGCGTTCGTTGAGCCGCGACTTTACCGACGTGACGCCCTCCAATCAACCAACTTCGCCCTGGTATGGACCATCGGAATGAGTGCTTGCCAGTCTCAGGAGCATGGCGCCTTAGCCAAAGCCCTTTACTCCAAGGTTTTCTCGTACGCGAGACGTGGTGTTTACAGCATTAATGAAGATCTGAAGCGCAGTTCGGAGCCAAGCACAGAATCTCTCGACGCCTTTGCAACTCCTCTGCTCCTTGCGGCTGCGATTGGATCTCGCCCCATGGTCTCGGCGCTGTTGAATCTCGGTTTCTCGCCTCGCACCATGGGCTACAACATAAGCAAGTTCATCAGCCCCCATCTTCGTTGGCGTTTGGAAAGTACGAAGGTGGGATCCGTGGGTAACTTCAAATGGCTGCTGACACTGGACGAGGCCAACGGAACAAGGCGCGTTTCACCCCTCGGTTATGCCTTCAAAAGAAACGACACTGACATCATTGGAGAGCTACTGAAGTCGGACCATGACTTCGGCCTTTGCGAAGATAGGGATAGTCGCAACCTTCCAGCAGTATGGCGACATCCCACGACCCTCCATCACATCGCAGCTGCGGAGCATCTTGGTGGCCTGATGGCCGAAGAATGTGCGAGACATTTTGCGTCAGTGAACCACATAGTTCGCTTAGATCTCGCACCGCTTCACGTTGCCATCGACCATTGCAATATGGAGGCTTTCAATGCCCTCGTGGAGAGGTCGAACGTTGACATCAATGTCCAAACCCGTGTGGGTCGGACTCCTCTTATGAAGGCTATACGCGGCTGCCATACCTCAATTGATGCTGAGAGCCGCACCAACTGCCAGAAAATGTGCATCAGTGTAAGTGACAAATCCACAGCTTGGATCGGATAGAGATTAATGTCATGCCATAGCTCATCAATCGCGGAGCGGACGTCAACCATCTTATCGGAGGTGTGATTGACGAGACTCCGTTGATCTTAGCAATGAAGGTTGCCTACTTCGACTGGGACACTGCACCCGAAGGTGCCTGGCCCATCGTTCTCGAGTTGCTCAGACATGGAGCGCGCCTCAACGACATCACTCCAGAGGGAACCGCCCAATCCACGTGCTTTTCCAATCATTCATTAGTGCGGGGAAGCCAACAGCAAAGCACCTGGCAGAAAGACTCCAAGAGCTGATCGATGAGCATGGAGCAGACCCCAACATACCCTTGGAACGACGTTCTACTATGCTCGGCGAATGCCTGCTTTGGTGGTCAGAGGGGGATGTTTCGGATGAGAAGCACAAAAGGATTAAGAAGTTTGCAGAGTATCTTCTTGATCGCGGCGCCAGGCTTTGCGAAAGCGAGCTGCAGGCCGTTTTCCGCAAATGGCTAAAACATGACTCCTTGCGCAAGCCTAAATGGTTCGACATGGCAGAGTATGGGCGAGGAATTGCCCCGTCAAACGCTTTCGATGCGTACAAAACTGTCCTGCTGGAGACTCCCAACTTGAGTCTGGCCAAGAAATTGTCGGCCTGGCTACCATGGCCAAGTCAAGCTAACGAGTTGATCCCTGAACTTCTTTTCGGCGAGGACAGTCACAAAGGCATCCGCAGTTTCCTACTGAAAGGCGCTGCAGAAATCGATGAAACGGAGCAATCCGACAACGAGAACAGCGACCGAAATATCGGCATTTTGTTCGATGCTACAGGACTTCGTCTCCTCCATCGCCTTGTGAAGGCACTCAAAGCAAATGAAAGCTACACCGAAGCTCAGGCTATCAAAGATTCAAAGATCCTCATCCGACGAGGCGCAACGACGTGCGATAATCCAGGCAAATCCCCATCTGCTGTGCAATGGTTGAAGATTATTAACAAACAGCGCAATGGCCGTTACGCGAAGCTCCTGAATTTGTTCTATGACACTAGAGACGAGGAAGAAGGTCGCCTTTCAGGGAATCATATTGACAATCTTCCGAACTTCGATGCGGACACTCGTATGTGTACCTGTGTGCCTTGATGGCAGAATGTCACTGCAGAAAATACCTTTGAGGTCCGACACAATTTTCTGAAGCAAGACAGTTCGATCCCAAGTCGTTGTCGACTGCCACAAGACCGACGAACGCGACCGACTGACCGCCGCGTCGGTCTCCTCACGAGGCCCATCAGCTGAACAGTCCGCACTTCTTGGACGTCTCCAACCCCGACAAGCTGAACAGAACGTGGATGTCAATCTATATGGGACTTCCGCTTTAGGCAGGTTGGCTTGGCCTAGGCGTGCAGATCTCAGGGACTCAACGTGGGGCGGGAGGGCGCGACAGCGGGAAGGTGTGGTCTGGGATCGTGTCGTGAGTGGCTGGATTGAAAGAGCCATGGCGCGTGAAGCGTTTCGCAAAGATAAGGAGTGACTTTGATTGCTGCATCTAGTTTCGGAAATTCGACTGGACGAGGGGGATTCACAGCTTAGATTGCGATTGTTTCTCGCGGTTTGCGAGCACTGCCCCAACAAACAGACGTCCTCACAGCCCCGAAACTTCTCATATATCCGTGATTCAATGTCTTGATCTAACAGCATCACAGCCCCTGGTCATGTCACTTCCCCTCCTGTGGGCCAATGATGGACCCCTCCCTCGGTCGCCCGTTTCGCACGATGGCTTGCTTGGGACTCACTGCCGAGCCATTCGGCACTGATACGCGACAACGTGCACCTCCGATACGCGGGCCTTTAGACGAAAAGGGTAGGTTGCTTCGGACGCGGGGTGAGGTGAATGAATCGCTCTAGCCGCCGATATGTCTTGGTATTATGCTTTGGTAGAGGTATAAGAGATAGAGTTCCCTCGCTCTCATGTCGTTGGGGGATCAAGCGGTCAGAGTATCGCCATAGATTGTCTTGAGGTCTTTCAGCATGAGGTCTTTCGTTCTCACTCTCTTGTCTGCGACGGTGTCTGTCCTGGCAGCGCCCCTTCCCTTGCCTGATCCGGTATGTTATGTCATGTCGACGAACTCACGATATGTTGTAGCTGACTTGATGATAGCCGGGTATTCCCAGCACCTCCACTGCCAACACGCTGCTGGCTGGCCTCACGGTGCGCGCCTCCACGAATGAGAACACGTACAATCGTGATCTCTTCCCTCACTGGATCGCGATCTCCGGCAACTGCAACGCTCGGTAAGTGATTGTCCTCGGTTGGTCGAAGACTCTAGTACTGACCTCTACAGCGAATTCGTTCTCCAGCGTGATGGAACCAACGTCGTGGTGAACAACGCCTGCGTCGCCCAGTCAGGCACCTGGCGCAGCCCCTACGACGCTGAGTCGACGACCAATGCCAGTGACCTTGACATTGATCACATGGTCCCTCTCAAGAACGCATGGATCGTAAGTCGCTGCCAGATGCACTCAAATGAATTGTGACTAACAAACTGCGTGCAGTCCGGCGCTGCCTCATGGACGACGGCTAGGCGCCAGAGCTTCGCCAACGACGTCTCTGGACCCCAGCTGTGGGCCGTCACTGCAGGTGTGAACCGCTCCAAGGGCGACAGGAGCCCTGACTCATGGGTGCCGCCGTTGAAGAGCTTCCACTGCACGTATGCGAGGTCCTGGATCCAGGTCAAGAGCTCGTGGACACTAAGTGTGACGAGCGCCGAGAAGGCAGCCTTGACCGACCTCTTGAAGACATGCTGAGCTATGCGAGATATGATTGAGGCTTGAAAGCAGTGTTAGTCTGAGATGAATGAAATGCTATTATGATCCATCGTTTAACAGTGTTGATACCTGAGCAATGGTCTGATGATGTCAGTGATCGTAGACAGCCAGCCGGGGTGACACAAGGGCGCTTTCTCTTGACCAGTTGCCAGCACTTGTGCAGTAAAGCGACGGCGTTCGAGCCAAATGTGCAAGCACAGAGCGGCATCCCATCATGTCTGCCTGGTGCCGCAAGGGTTCTGCTACGATTTCGTCACTCTGATCTTGATACCACAGATCGTCTCTGTACTACTGAGAGTCCGCCATTCAGCTTTTTCCCTCCTCGATGATCCTCTGGATGTTCATGATTCACTTTCGCAGTTGTTTTTCCCTATATCTGCTCTCTCTGTGCGCTGTCGCTCGTTTGTCTTCCATCTCTCCCGTTACAACGCAAACTCGCAAACAACGGATTCATGGTCTCGATAACAAGATGTGGAATACGAACATCTTCATCCTTGTCGTGGGCTGCGCGGTAGTCCTTTTGCTACCTTCCACCGATGCTCGGCTTTGGGGCATGAAGTCGTGTTCTCCATCGGCTAAAGGCTCAAGTCAGTCCCCTCCACTCAGGGAATGCTCGTTGCTAAATATGTCCAGGCTGCCCTCCCAACCCAGGATTCGGAGGTAACATCACCTTCGACTTCTCTCGGTCTTCGAAGCATGAGGACCTCGAGGAATTCTGGACGCTTGATCCGCAGTCTGAACATGACTGGCTCACTATCGACACGAATACCGAGAACAAGGGTGCCGCGTTGAAAGTTATAGAGCCTCTTCGTGGTCCTACTCTGTCTAGCAAGAAATACCTGATGTTTGGCAAGGTTACTGTCGAGCTGCAGGCTGCTCCGGGGAACGGTGTCATCACCGCGATTGTGCTGAAGTCTAACTCGGGCAATAAGATCGACTGGGTAAGTCCCTCCTGATGGTCCCCAACACTGCCAACACCATCTCTCATACGTTCATTCCAGGAGATCCTCGGCGCCTACGATAGGCAGGCTCAGAGCAACTACTTCTTCGACGGCAGGCCCGTTTACGATCAGTACGCCGACACCTACGACCTCGACTTCTCCACAGCTTCAGACTTCCATACCTACTCCATCGAATGGTCTGACAAGTTCCTCGTATTCTCGGTCGACGGAAAAGAGCTGAAAACATGGCGCGATGGAGACATACCTGGCGACCAATGGCCTCAGCTCCCGATGCAGGTCAAAGTCGGCGTTTGGGCTGTGACGGAGGACAGTGCACCGGGGGAGATCGAGTGGGCAGGAGGTGTGCCCAATTGGGAACAAGACGCGCCGTTCGTTGCCTACTACAGGAAGCTCGTGGTGGAAGACCTTGCTGCGTGGTGCCACGAGAGATCCGGGAACGTCACGTATGACTGGGGCGATGGCGCCCGGTGGGAGGATGTCAGGCTTACTGGGTGCGAACGTCGAGGAGGGAGTGGCTTCTTCCCAGATGAGGATGATCCGTGGACTACCTTGGAGACTGAACAACCCTCGGCGACACGGACCTGGCCAAATGAGTCCCAAGATGTCTGGTCTAAAGCCCAGTCACGGGCTGTTGACAGCAACGACGCAGAGAGAACGACAACAAGCGCCACTGCGGAGCCCAGCGACAAAGAGGCTGACGAAGAGGATATCGCCTCATTGACGAAGGCTTCAGGGCTTTTCGGGATCCTGGCAAGTCTTGTCTGGATCTTCGCGTTCTGATGTCACTGTCCATTGTGATCATTCTCTAGTCATATATATGACCGGATACACATCATGAAAACGAACTTCAACAGCCTTGGACTTTTCTGTGCTGAGTGAACATGTTCTGTCAATTCCCGCTGCCATTAATTTCATTCAATTACGTCTAGTCATCTTCCTGGTTGGAACACCCTCGGACCTAACAACAACCGGACAGGGAAACGTCACTCCGAAGGTAATTCCAATCTGTCGCATGACAAGTACCCCGGACTATTTCTGACATGCGGGGTGGGAAAAGAGGTCCCGGCAACGAACTATAGTTGAGGTCTGGAATGTCGTCGAGACGGCGCTAGTGATCAGGAATCGCTTTTCCGAACCGTCCTACACCAAGCGTCCACGGAAGTGATCAGCTAACATGAAGCTAGCTTTCACAATTCTCATGCGGAGGTGGCGCCCTTCCCCAAGGGTGTGTATAGCCAGATCTGGGGTACTGCATGTATATAGACAGGATCCTGAGCCCATCCGTTCAAGCGCCTACACATCCGTGTAAGTCAGGATAATCCTTTGAACTCTATCACCACATCACATACCGATTTATCACAGCTATCATGTCTGAAGTCGCAATTATCACTGGAGGCTGCTCCGGCATGGGCTTGGAAGTCGCAAAGCTCCTCCACCAGAACAACTCATCATGGTCGCTCCACCTCCTCGACTACAACGACGCCGCCGCCAAAACCGCCCTCGCTGAGATCCCATCCGCACACTGCCACAAAGTCGACGTCACAAACTACAAAGCCCTCGGTGCGGTGTACGAAGACATCTTCAAGGCCGAAGGAAAAATCGACTTTGTCTTTGCGAATGCCGGCATTGTCGAGCGCAACAACTTCTACGATATCGAAGCAGCTGCTGGTACTGCACCACCAGAGGAGCCAAACCTCGCCAGCTTGACCATCAATCTCAACGGCGTCATCAACACCACTCACTTGGCGATCTACTACATGCGCAAGAGCCCGCACAAAGGCAACGGTGCAAGTATCGTCATGACAGCTAGCTGCGGCGGCATCTACCCCAGCGACTTCTGCCCAATCTACTCCGCATCCAAAGCCGGCGTCATCCACTTCATGCGTTCCATCGCCCCGACCCTTCGCCAAAAAGACGGCATCCGCGCCCACGCAGTCTGTCCCGGCACCGTCCGAACGAACCTCCTCCTTCCCTCCGAATGGGAAGCCTTCCCCGCCAGCTTCTTCACTCCTGTATCGAAGATCGCATCAACGGTTGTGATGCTTGAGCAAGGAGGTGTCGATCTGACGGATGCGACGGGCAAGACTGTACCGGCTGGGATGGATTATGGGTTGGCCGTCGAAATTAATGGGCAGAATCACTACTTTAGGGATCAGTTGCCGTGGTGTGATGATGCGATGAGGCAGGTCATGGAGGCTACGAGTGTAGACGCCCAGTTGAAGAGCTTTGAGGAGGCCAAGGAAAGGGAGAGGGCGGCGAAGAAGGGTGAAGCACGGATTGTGACGCAGGCTGTGGAAGTGTAAGAGACGGCGACGGGAATTGTTACATCTTAGGTCGCCATGGCGGCATAGGCATCGTTCATACAAGCAATGCTAATAACACGATTACTTATCAGAACTGTACACCTCATACCGACGTGAGTTCAATTGCAACACGATATGGGCCCAACGATTGCAATAGTGTAGGTTCAAGTAAAACGAGAAATCAGCGCTTGCTTTTGATTCAGACTGATGCATAACTCCGACTCATAGATGTACATTATCTCCAGTTCCGAAGCAGGGTACAACCCACCCCATAAAGAATACCAATATGTTTGCTCGACCGCAAGACCGGCTTCTTGAAAGTCAGACGTCTAGGCCTTGAACGCCGATCGCTTACAGTTATCGAGCTCTCACCGTCCCGGTCCCAACTTCCTCATCACCACTGACTTCCATCTCCGCATCGCTGAGCTCTCCCCTCGCGGCCTTTCTCGCCAATCTCCTCTCTCCATAGACTTCGGCCCTGCGAGTAGTGGCCTGCTGGAGACAATCGACATAGGTTCTATACTTGACGATCTCCCTGAGCAGATACGCACTCTTACGCTCCCAGTTGGTCATCGCCTTGGTTGCATTGCTGCCACGGGGTGTGAAGGCCAGCAGCATCGGGCTGCGGAGCTGGTTATGCGCCTGGAGGTCTTCTTCGATATTCTTCACGTAGGCAGTGAGTATCGCGAGCTGTTCGTCCTCGCGCGCGTTGCTGGGACGCATACTCTGCGTTGGGGGCGCCCATGCTGCGATATGAACGCGGTCACCAGGAAGCTTGCCGCGGCCGCCATCAGTAGCGAATGCCCGTGCACCAAGATCGAAGCTAGCGGAGCGAATGCTGGCACGGCCGCTCTGGAAGCTGGACCGACGACCAACAGCCGCGCTGCTTCCAGGTCGGGACTCCTTCCCATTACTGTTGCTCCCATTGGACTCATTGATAGCCATGACCAAGGAGTTATTGACGATAGTCTCGCCCCAACCGTACTCGATGTTGCTTATACCACCGACCAGAGGATGGGTGCTAAGTCTGGCGCTCCAGTAGTTGACCGTGGTGACGAACTCCTTGATGATCTCGGGCGTGCCGACCTGGAACAGGTGCACAGCGCCAGTAGGTAGACTGAGGGCCCAGACATGAGGTCTCGAACGCGAATAGCCCGGTGCTGGCAGCGCCGAAGCCAATGTCTGCCGCAAGTTGAAAGAACCCATGTTTGTGGCGTTGTCCTGCCAGTTGCCTCCTCCAACAGGGGCGTTCATCTTTGAGCCATTCCGCGTTCGGTTCTTCTGTCGCATGGACTTGCTGGAAGAAAAGGAGAACAGGCTCATCTGGCCCTTCTGGATCACGGCAAAGACCTCGGTCCAGTTCCTGTCTCGGGCCTTCTTCTCAACACCGTCGAGGTGGTGTTTGTGGATGATCATACCCTCCTTGACCCACGGCGGTCCAGCGAGCTCAAGGGACTCATCGTCCAGCAGCTGATCAGGGAGCTCTTCACTCATAATTGATCCAGCACCGTCGGGTCCGTTGTCCTCGTCTCGGATGATGGCTTGGCTCAGCGCGTTGGCGAAGCCGATCGACTGCTGATAGTCGCCCCTGTGCATGGACATGGCAAATGAGTCTTGCGAGACAGAAGTATGTGTTCTTCCCAGTGAATACTTGCTCCATGTCGCCGAAGAAAGGGCTGGACTCCACATAGAATTCGCCTCGTCAAAGCTCGTACGGCTCGAGGAGAACCCGGTTCGACCCAGTCCGGGGCGCGAACGACTCTTGGAGGCCCATCTCGAGTTCGCAGCACGGCCATTCTCTGGCACCCGTCCGCGCGTGGTGGACATGGCGCTTTCGGAAGGCGCTTTACTGAGGACACTTGGGCTCCGCTTGAGCATCCCGATCACCGACAGACTGCTCTGCGAGTTCGGCATAGCTGGGACTTCCGGCTCCGCTCCGTACAGTGGCAGTCTCTCGTCACGAATGGAAGCGTACGTGCCCTTGAGGACGTTCTCGACTTGCTCCTCCCAGGCTCGGAAAGAGCCCTCGAACGGTGCCTTGACGAGAGGACCGCTGTCGTGGGTGAGGTCTGACGCAGCGCTGTTCTGTGTATCAGTGCGTGGTGCCGGGCGGAACGAGTGCCTGAAGGACCTCGTCTCAGGCTCGGCTGCCGCATCCGCGTTGAGGCCGCCACTCTTGTCTGGCAAGATTGAGGGGCGAGTAAAAGCATCTGGTGCAACTTCTTTGACTGCTTGGCTGATTGTCGTCATCGTGTTCTTGACGAATTGACTACGAGTCATCTTCTGCTCAATGTCCGCGAGATGCAGATCAGTGTTGAGCAACATGATAGAGTAGCAAATCATGTGAATGACATCTACAAAAAGTGTTAGCAATATCCCGTAACAATGATTGGGAGTAGGCTCACCTGTAGCCTTGAAGCCGTGGTTCGGGTTGCAGTCACACCAACGCTTGGAAAACGCCACCAGGATACGATCGACTTGCTGCGTCTCCGCACGGAAGATAAGGCGGCCGCAGACCTGGCGCAAAGCAGACACAACGCTCTGGTTCTTGAAGTCATAGAGCTCCATGTACGCCTGCAAGGTGCGCTGACGGATCGGTCCTTCTTCACCCATCCATGCCGCTGCCTTTGCTTTCGAGATCCAGTCCTCGTCACCGTCGTAGATCTTCTGCGCCTTCTGGCGGTCGTCTTCTGTCGGCTCTCCAATGACGAAGTTCGGCTCGTCAAGCGGCTTCGACTTCATAGTCTTGAGTGTCCCGAGGACCTTGGGGCTCGGCATGTTCGGGCTTGGCTCTGTAGGCGCCTCGATGTGCACACTGGGTGGTGCACTGGTACCAGACCTCGAGTCAGCCCGAGAGGACGCCGACGCCGGGCTGACGGCTCTGGCACCCTCAATGGGCAGAGCAAGCCTCGATCGGCTCGCATCCTCCTCGGAGTCGGTCTGGTACACGGCAAAGGCACCCTTCTTAGGGCGCAGAGTCTCTTCCGTGTCCGAGTTCTTGATGCGAGTGGCCTGCTTGGGCACTCCTTCACCGTCGTCATCTCCATCGCTGCCACCATCCAAGTTCAAGAACGAATCATTCCTCGTCTGTGACTGTCCAGGTCTCGTCGGTGGAGGCCTCGTAGGCGTGTCATGGGCGCTGCTGGACAGTTCGTTGTCCGAATCCGCGGGCACGGTTCTAATCCTGGCGTTCGGGCTCGGCTCATAGTCGGGCGAGAACTCTCGTTGGTACTCGGCTCGGGATTCAGTTTTCCTGTCAGGCGTGGTGTTGGTCGTATCTCGTAGCGGCAGCTTCTGCTGCGGGTACTTGTCCAAGTACGGAGTCATGACTTCGCGGAGGCTGCTGACCGGGCTGGGTTCGGGTTTCTCGATGTTCTTGCCTCTTTCGGTATGTGTTTTGATGGGAGCCACAGGGGGCACTGGTGGTGTGTCGGTCGGCAGGGGAGGTGCCTGATCAGCCGTAGACTTCTTTCGTCGTCTGAAGAATGAAGAGGGCTTCTTCTGTAACGTGGGACGTTGTGAGTGCGACGACGAAGTATCACGCGAGGGCGGAGCCGAGCTACTCGAGGCGTTGTTGCCGCTTGGCTCTCCCGCTCGATCTTGAGGGGAAGCGACGCGGGCTTGAGCCTGCGCTTCCGCGTTCTTGCCACCACCAAAAACCCTTCGAAAGAATCCTTGCTTCTCCTTGGGTGCCGGAACACCGCCAGTTGTCGTTCCGTTTCTTGCTGCGTCTTTTGACTTTTCATAACCCACGTGCGGTGCCGGGGCAGAATCGAGGTCAGGGGACACAAGGGAAGGTGCAGGCGCGGCGGAAGCTTCCCGCGAGCTGAGACCTCGCTTTCCCGAAGCGCTCCTCAACGACCTGCTCAGACTCCTTTTCCTCTCCAAGAACGGCTGGGTCTGTTTCGGCTCGGGTGGCGGCGGCGGTGGCATGGCCGGTGTCGAGGGAACGCGTCTCGGGCCACTGGGGATGGTGGGCGTCGGGGCGGCGTTGTAGTCTTCGCGAACGTAGGTATTGGAGAATTCGATCTGAAAGGGCGAGACGGGGACGCTGTCTAATTGATTGTTCTGGCCCTGGTCGAAGCTTGCCGAACGGCCTGTGCCGCGAGCAAGGCGCTGCTGTTGGTGCAACTGGCTGTAGGCGGCATCGACGCTGGTCGTGCTGCTGCTCTTGCTCTCCTTACCGCCTCGGGTATGCCTGGCTACACGAGGGGTGGTGGGCTGGCTGCGGTGTGTAGACTCCCGAACGCTGTTGAGCCGCGAGTACGTGTTGTGGAAGTTGGACGAGCTATTGCTCCGTCGACCACGCGAGGTCTGGCTGGACATGCGACTCGAATCGTCGTTCGCCTCGATGTCGGAGCTGTAGGAGTGCTGATGTTTGGTATTTGGCACGACCGAGTTGGCCCAGCTTCGAGAAGTATCGAAAAGCTGTGGCGCATCGTCGTACGAGTCGTCAGGGGCGAAGCCGTTGGTGCCCGGCGGTCCTCCCATGGAAGAGAACTGGTCGAGGGACAACAGCATGTTTGTGACCAGGGAATCGCGGGTGACATTTCGCGTCGAGTAGGACAGGTCATGCGAGTCGCGCTGTGGCACGCGGGGAGGCTGTTCAGCCATCACGGCGTCGACTGGGGTCGGATTCTCTAGAAACGATTCATCGGCGGAACGCCCGTGGTCGTGAACCGTGGAGTCTTGGTGATGATGCTGTGGACGCGGCCGGAGAGCGTGCGGGTGGTCGGGGGTCTGTATGTAGAGAACGCTCGAGGGCGGCGTGACAAGAATTGGGTGATTAGCAGGCCTCGAGGCGGCCAGAGTGGTGTTTATGTTAGGGGGTCGACGAGGCTTGGATCTGGATCTGCTTTTGGGTTTAGATCCCGGGGTATCTCTGGCCTGATGTTGGTGCTGGTGGTGGCCCAGGTCATGGTGCTGCATTGCAGATTGGCCAATGCTCCAGCGGCACCAGCTACCAAGCCTGCAGCGCGTAGATAGACTGGTATGGTATGGTCGTAGCGTCGTAGTGTGGTATTAGTGCGTGTAATTGTACCGTACCAATATTAATTGACTTAGTTAGCTACTTGGTGGCTCACCACCGTCTCGCGTGGTTTCGGGCGAGTCGAGCAAATCCAAGGTCCGCGACCCTTGGGTTGCTTTTTTTGGCGGTGGCCCCTTTTTTTTTGCCCCAGGTACCGCGAGTTATGGGTGGGTGTTGGTGTCTGGTGTGGTGCGCTAACTGGCAGTACTGAGACGGCTGATGGCTGGTGTTAGGGGGGCAAGCGGTGGCGCGTCGACGGCGTGGTTGCGGTGCCTGAAACCATGCAGCAGTAGTGTGAGTGAGTGCTGCAAGAAGATGGGGAAAAGCAATGAGCTTGACATGCAGGTGAAGTTGAGGAGGAGTAGTGACGGAGGTGAAGGTCGTTCAGGAGAGACAAGTGCAGAGAGAAGGAAGAGGAGCAGCAGATCGTCAGATAACACTTCAATATCTAAGGATAAGTCGACGGGTTTAATATGACGAGCGGCGTCTTTGTCTGAACCCTCTCTTTGCTTTCTCTCACTCGCTCGCTCCGTCCCATTCTCACTTAGCCAAGGGTCTCCACGGCAGATGCGAATCCATGTTTGGCAGGGGTTTAGGAGGGACGAGGTCTGTGCTGAGGTGAGTTGTCAAGTTTAGGCTGGGCTAGGCTAGCCAGGCACAGATTGCCTTACAATGCTTACTTGGTTCTTCCACTTGATTGTCTGACTGTGTTGCGGTAGCGCTTTGCCAGCTCATCACGGTTGTAGCAGTTAAACCTGGCTGCTGTGATTGCCGGCCACGGACAGTCGTGGTACGCTTGCTACGCGCAGGCACACATGCAAAAACCACATCCGAAACCTGAAACACATGCACATGCACCAACGGACAAACGCAGCGACAAATAGCGAGCACCGTGTGTCGTGAAAGCGTGGAGGGTCCAGCGACCCCTGACAGGCTTGGATAGGCTGCTCGCAGCCGCCGATATAACCACCACCACGATCAGGGTTGGATGGACATCTCAGCGTAATCACGCGAGGCTGGCTCACTTGCCGTGTCTCTCGCGATAAATGCCTAATGGGCAGGATCTCAGCGGAGCAGCCGATCATTTTCAGTTTGGGATTGCCACAAGTAAAGATGATCACCAGCAGATTGATCGAAAAAGCATCGCAGCAGCCTTCAGTGCAAGATGGAAAAGTAAAGTGAGATCAAGGGTCAGACATCTAGGCACACGGTCTCACTCGGTCCCCTTGACTGAATCAGCCAGGTCCAGCCCGCTCCCGATTGGACCTTTCACGTGGGCGCTCGAGGTACGCATCAATTCCTCCGAGTTTTGGAGGTTCATCTGAGCCAAGCGCCAAAAGTGTGCATTCGTCTCTTTTGGTTACCACCCCTCACTTCGGATCCTTGTCTCTTGGTCCTTATTTGCAATGATCATCATTACAGTGTCTGCGGTACAGGACTACACCATCGATTTTAGTTTCTCAAGCTACTGACAACGAGTGTTGGGGCTGTATCTCGTACTACCATAATGAATGCAGGAACCCGTTCGTCGATGGAGACGATGGGGTCCGCCTCGCGACACTGGCTGTCCTTCGAATACCCGCACAATCATTATCAATGTTCCAGAACCCCGTGGCCGACTCCACGTATCTGTCATGACCCTCATGCGTCCCTCTCGCATTGCTTCTCCTCGGCTGCTTCTCCGAGGATTGTTTCGCTTGTTGGCTTCCTACAATGCTTTGTGTTTCCGTGTTCTCAACCGAATCAACCTTCTACTACATCACAACATCTGTGCGTTTGCAGCCTCCCACTAACTAACGACTCTCAACACGACCCGAGCGTCGGTGCAAATCCCCCTTACTCAAGCATGTAGACATCCTGAAACGTCCCGCCCTTGCTGACCAGGGTATGAGTTCGTCCGCGTGAGCGGCGCGATTTTGACAGCCAACGCCACCTGGAGAAACACGCCTGACGTGGTATGGGCCTGACGGCCTATTTGAGGTAGGATGAGGAGGAGACGAAACGAACACATGGTGCTTGCATTGCTGCTTGGCGTCAAGTGCCGAGAGCTGAGGCACCAGGTGTCGCATGATGTATGCGAGTAGACGTCTTAAAGGAGGAAGATTAGAGAGTCAGGCCAGGGTATCGCTTTTTAAGCCTGCATTTCGTTCCTCCAAGTCGACTAAGAAGTACTGCGGTAAAATAAACCTTTCTGAGTCCGTCACAATAGCGACACAATCACGAATTCTTCGACAGAAGGCCTCGATTCCAAGATTGGTCTTGCTCCATTCACAGTGCTTACCAACATGTAATACAGCCTCCTCAGCACTACTGATTGCTTGTGGTATCGAATGTCCTCAATTTCATTTATCTTTATGACAAACTCGAGGCTGATCGCGTGCTTGCCGGAATGCCTCCTTACTACGAGGTCCTTAATACTACCATCTCCCTACCCTATATAAATATCGAACCCGCAGGAAGTTGCTACCACAGGTAGGTACCTGCCACAAGGACCACGGGGAACAGACATTGTATGGCGCAATTTCCAGGCATATGATAAGCTATAACGACGTGCCTTCCTTCGAGTATCGTCAATGTCAAAGCTCAAACACTCAGACGAAGGCTAGAATGGCTTATCCTAGTCTCGTCCACTCTATACCAGTGGTCGTAGAAAAAATTCAATGGTGAAGAGCATCTAGGGTGCTTTCACCTGTATGGGCCCTTTCAAGTGCGTCATTCCGCTTTGAGAAGAGCTGTGGCCGATAACCTGGTAGGCGCGCTTGCCTTGCAACATTATCGTTTTCCGACATCCCAGCCACCGACACCTTATCCGCACCACCACACCACAGACTGACAGGCCGAAATGATGACCACCGCATCATCGTGCCTCTACCATTGAGATCATGCGGGGTCCCAAAACCCAGTCGACCACACAATGCATCCCGCAGCGGCTGACACATGATTCGGTGACGCTCGCTACCTGCCCTCCCTACCTTCTGCACATGCAGACACAACCAACAGCGCAACCTATTGTTTAGGAAATGCCGACCCAACAGGCACAACATAGTCCAACGACAGCTCAATTGACAACCACACAATCGAGGTCATTTCTGTCCAATCATGGCCACGTTTGTCCCTGTTCGTAGGTCCAGATGAGGCTATCAAAAGGCAACACCAGACCAGCTGGAAGCTCGGAACCAGGCGAACATGCGGGGGAATACGAGAAGAGCGGTCAAGCACATCCCCTGTCCCAACGCCGGGTACTCATCGCGCATCGGCCCGGCCGTGTAAGTGGGAACAATACAGACTTGAGCCAGAAGACTCCATTGTTCCCGTTGAATCCATCGTCGATCAAGGATCCTCTTTGACACCTCGCTCGTACGAATGTAGCCGTGCCGTGGTCTCTTCTCGGACCATTTTACAGTTCGAACCGAGAGCTTGTAACGAGCGGAGGAGAATTCGAGCACCGACCAGACTTTAGTGTCTCCAGTCCTCCACCACACACACTTTCTTTAGCGCAACTCTCTTCATCTACAGGACGTCGATTCCTTCGAACCACGTTGCCGATATGTGGATTCGTCCCCTGTAGCCACGGCGGCGGCGCTATCTCGTGCAATTTTCCCAATAATCACTTGCCTTAGTCCCAGCGACTAAAAGGGCTCTAGCACCAACGGTAATGATCCCGGTAACCAGGGACCCAGACCAGAGCTAAATTGGTAGTTCTGGAATGGAGAAAGAGAACAGAGTGGGTGTGAGGAAGATGTGGCGGGCTCTCAATGGAGGAAAAGGATGATTGACAAAGTCTGTTCTTGGCTGATAAGCAGCATGGCTCGAACATCTTGCCCATTGATCTGCCGACTCACGCTATTCTTCTTTGACCAGGATACCTGCATCCAAGCGAGAGGGGAACATCCAAGAGGCTGTGGACTTGGCTCTCATCTTGATGTCACTTGAATGCCTATGAGTGGCGTTTCCCACCAAGGCCTTCTCGTCCTCGGCTCATCTCCATTCGCCTGGTCTCGAAGCACCGCGACACCTTCCACTTCATAAGGGGCACACACCCCAGCTTGCTCACTCTCATCCTCAAGGATCTGGCAGCCTCGTCTAACATTGGCGATCATGCGCATCACCATCATCGGCGCCGGCCCCTCCGGCCTCGTTCAACTCAAGACCCTCCTCGACGCCCACATCCGCTTCCCCTCACGCCTCCCCACCCTCGAAGTCCGCCTCTTCGAGTCCCATGACCGTCTCGGCGGCGTCTTCCTTCACCACTCATACGAGGACGGCGAGCTTGTCTCTTCAAAGTTTCTGACCACATTCTCGGACTTCCGTCCACGCAGCGATGATCCGGACTTCTTCTCCAGTGAGCGGTACAGGGAGTATCTTGAGGAGTATGCGACACAGTTTGGGCTCTGGGAGCACATTCACTTCGGCGCGAGGGTGGAGAGTGTGAGGAGAGGAAAGGATGGGGAGGGCCATGTTGTGAAGTATGTGACCAAAGAGGGCAAGGAGGAAGAATGGGAATGTGATGCTATCGCGGTGTGTTCCGGCGTACACCACACACCCAACTCTCCGACTATTCCTGGCATCGAACATGTCCCGGTTGTCATGCACTCGGAGAAGTTCAAAGAGAGGAAGCAGTTCGGGGAGGACAAGACGGTCATGATTCTCGGCAGTGGTGAGACGGGTGCTGATCTCGCATATCTCGCCATCACCTCACCCACGAAGAAAGCCATCCTCTGCCACAAAGACGGCTGGATTGGTGCCCCAAAGGTAACGACTCATATGATATCTCAACGTAGTACACTGCTGATCTCTTCCTGCAGAAACTTCCAAACCAGCATTGGCTCTCACCTATCCTCGGCCCAAACACATCCACCAAGCCCGGCCTTCCCCTGGACGTGAGCCAGGTCACTCTCTTCGACTCCATGTACGTCCACCCAATGGTTCGTGACAGTATGATTGTCTGGAACTTCTACCACTGGGTCGCCATTCCCTTTGGATGCTGGTTGACCACCGGTACACCACGAGGCATGGATCAATGGGTTGGACAGGTCCCTGATAGTCGCTTCCACGCATCCAAACGTAAGTGTTCACTCCCCACTGAATGTACAAGTTCCATCATAAAGCTCACAACACCAATAGTCTTCTTCAATAAAGCATGGCAGCGCATTCAAGCCGCCACCTCAGAACCATACCGCCCCAAGAACCTCCCCCTCAGTTCCCGCATCCGCCGCTTCTTCCTTCACACGGACTTCCCACCTCCCTCACGCATTCTCGACATTGCCCCTTTCCCGACACACATCACGCCCGACGGCGTTGCTCACTTCCAAGCAAACCCTGCCCGGCCAGAGTCTATTGCCATCAATGCACAGGGCCCTATCAAGCCCGATGTGATCGTGTTCGCCACGGGCTACATCCCCTCATTCCCCTTCCTCTCACATTCAGACAACGAGGGTAGTCGCCCCTACCCGACGGCTCACGATGCGGACGTGCGCCAAGTCTGGAAGCGCGATGACCCAACAATCGGATTCATCGGCTTCGTTCGCCCCGGATTCGGCGCCATCCCTCCCCTTGCAGAGATGCAATCTCTCCTGTTCACCAGCCACCTCCTCGGTCTCCTTCCGAAGGACCAACCTCTTGACCCCGATGACGAATGGCACTATCGCCTCATTCACCGCCCTGACGCACGCGTGACCTACGGCGTCGAGCACGACAGCTACGCCTACCAGCTCGCAAAGGACATGGGCATCGCCGCAAGCTTCACAGACATCATCCGCATGTCCTTCACAACACCTCACGGCTGGCGTTTACCATACATTTGGGGTGCAGGTGCTTGTCTCAACACCAAATTCCGCCTCGTAGGCCCCTGGGCTTGGGACGGAGCCGGAAGTGTGATGACGGGTGAGCTCTGGGAGACCGTGACGAGGAGAAGCGGTGCATGGGGCAACCTGCCGCTGAGTGGTACACCTTTGATATACTTGGGGACCATGAATCTGTACTATACCGTGTACAGCGGCTTTTGGAATGGCATGGCCAAGCTGGGTCTATGCAAACCTTTGAAAAGGGTAATCGAGCCGAAGAGGATGATGGAGGAGATGGCTAGGATGGATGCGAAGCAGAATATGTCACGCAAGGATCTGGAGTGGGAGGAGGTCAAGGCCAATGGTAGCATGTGAGAGGGTGAGCTGAGCGAGATAGCAATGTCATTTACGCGGCTGCATATATCGCACGATGTATACTTTGGATATTTCCCGGCGGTGGAACTTGTGGAAATGTGGTCTGGAAATGATAGTTTGTTTAATAGTTTGTTTAATGAACCAAACAATGCTAATGATAAGACCCGACGCCTATCGCATTCCTGTCTCAACATGCAATAACCAATAACACAGGGTATCATGGACAACCATACCAAGACTTCATGTGCGCTTGCTATCCTTGTTAGTGTCGTGGGCGACAACTAAAACCTTCCATGCTCATGCGATGCTTCCCACAGCCCTACAGCGTCGCATTGCGCACGATTCCACCCTCCGTTAACAGCATGGGCGGTGGATCCGTAGGCGATCGGCCGTTCCTGTACTTCCATAGTCGACTGAGATCTTTCACTTTCATCTCGCCACTCTTCTTGTGCTTCACGCCTGGATGGTTGTGGACTTCAACTGGAGTCGTTATATCCCCAGAGCCAAAGCCGTCGTCGCCTGCATATGTCATGTCGAATGCTTCTCTCGCGTTCTGCATAGCTGTGCCTTCTTTGCCAGCCTTGATCACCTCTTCCATGAACTCGTTGTGCTCGTCCGCACCCGTGAATTCGCCGGTCTCTGGATCTTTCGCGAGCGGAAACATGCCGTCGAGATAGTGCTGGTTGAACTGATGTCCACCACGGCCCGTGGACCGAGCAAAGAGACGACCGAGGAAGCGCGGAAGCTGTGGCGAGCCCATGCGATTGGTAGCAAAGTGAAGGACGCCCCATATGGCGACGAAATCAGTGCTGTGTGCGTAGTGCTCGACGTGTCCGATGGCTCTGTCCTGAGCTGCGACGGATGTTCGCGACATGCTGGAGGACGTCTCTTTTCGAAGCACAGGTGGAATCTTCCCATTTGCGTCCGGATCTGTGCGGCCATTGAGTCCGTTCCTTGCGTCGACTGGGCTAGAGGTCGGCGTCGCGTAGGCCGTCTCGGTGAAGACGGTGTTCATGGCCTCCAGTCCCTTGGTCATGGCGAGAGTTTGGGAGATAGCATGTCGGTGGGGATTGTTGAAGTGATTCGCAGCGTTGCCAAAAGTGTACACCTCGAGCTTGGCCAAGAGATCCTGCGGCATCTCCTGCAGAAGCCAATCGAGGACGAGCCCGCCTTCGATACCACCCTGCGAGTGCAATACGAAGACCACCTTGGATTTCTTCGGATCGTAGAGCACCTCGCGCATGACCTTGTAGCACATGCGGACGTCGCCGGTGGCGTACCCGAAATTACGCTGTACGAGACACTCGACGACGTCGAACAATATCCCTGACGTGCGGTTGTGTATGCCCATGATGGGTCGCTTGAATGTAATGGCGAGTCTGTTGAGGTTGCTCTTGAGCCAGTGCTCACTATGATGAATTATCAGTCAAGGAACACATAATACATATTCAGGTCTCATGCACTTACCCGACTGCGACACCGTTGAGGAAAACCCATTGCTCGTGCTCATGTTCCGGCAGGGCTGCCGCATACTTCTCGTCTGAGGTGTAGGTCATCTCACTTCCGTTCAACGTGCGACAGAGAAGATAGTTGACCATCATGAACCCCCCGATCGCAGTTACGTCGATCCATACTGGGAAGATCAGTGCGAATGGAAGGGCCAGGATGAAGGCGGCCTGCATCAGGAATAAGACGAAATGAATGAAGACGCAGTAGATGTTTGGCCATGAGGGGTACAGCTCATCAAACTCGCCGCCCTGGGGGTAGATGGGCATTAAGACCCATGGCAGAGCCCAAAGGTAGACGAAGAAGAAGTATACATCCTTCAGGAAGAGCCGCAGTGGATAGTCGGTGTAGCTGTAGTTTATGACTGACGTACCGCCAACCTGTGAGCGATAGAATTCAGTCGAGAGGACCATGTTGTTATCGACAGTTGCCCCTCCGCAAAATGGAAGTCGTAAAATAAATGTGACGAACTTGTTGCAGGAGGAGAGCTTAAATGTCAGGCAGTCGGGAAATAGGCAGTGCGCCGATCGACGCGCATCATCGAGCTAAGAATGGCAAGGCAGTGAACCCCTTGTCGTCACATGGCTTGGCGACGAGGATGCCCAGACGATGGCACACTCGCATAACTGAGACAAACGTGCAAGGCTGTGCAGAAACCGGCTAGGCGGCAGTAAGAAACGCAGAGTCACGAGGCTTAGGATATCTTGAGGGTGTGTTGCGAATAAATGAGTGTAGGTGTTGATCACGAGGAGATGATCATGGAGAGTCCATGAGGTTGCAGCGGAGCTCCATCGCTGTGCAGCAATGCGGCAAGTCCCAGGCACACCTACATCATCACCAGGCAAGTGCGGGCGGGTAAGGCGGATCGTCCCTTCTGTTTGGGGAAGCCCCCCATACTGTCGTCACCTCGAATTTCTTTTGATGTCTTCACCTCTTACGAGATACTCTTGTCACACTTCAAAGATTCAAATGCACCATTCCGGTCATGCTAGTGTCAAGTCTTTGCTTTAGCAACGAGGCGTATCTCGCGCTTGATATGGGCACAGGCCCACGGTGCTCGATTGTCAGCAATTGCTGCGCCGCCGAAGTTGGCTAGGTCTTACTGCAAAGAAACCGAGCATCTGCAATAAGCTCTTGTGCTTACGCCTCAACGTCGTGCTCGACCGAGACCTCTTGCTGTTAGCGGTCGTACACCTTCGACCACTTGCTACTTCAAGCCACTGAATCTGCCCGAACCAGTATCATTGCGCAAGGCGGTCGAGCCAAGTCGAGGTTCCATTCAGGATGGTGTTATTAAGAGAATAGATCGAAATAATCAATATTCCGGTCACTATTGGAGTCCCGGACACACCGCGCCCTGATCAGGCAACTGCCGCGAGATCAACTGCTGGTACATGCAGTTGGTGGTGCCCAGATCGGTCACTTGCCGTCAGCCAATATTTGATGGTCTAATCCTGTAGCCATGATAAGCTTAAAAGGACGGCTCCGACGGATTCTCGCATCTTATATCCTCCATAGGAATGTAATCGAACGAACTTGCCACCCTTACCCCTCTGTCGACATTGATCAAGCCTCCATTTTCGGAACTATTCACGGCTGATCATTCTCGCTATGGAGGCAACACACTTTACGATCCCGGCCGAGTATCGAGGTAAGCTCGAAGAAGTCGAGGTTTTGGATACGAGAAGCGACCAGGATATCCTGGAGACGTTGCGACACAATGTTCCCATCACATCTGAGAAGAATGTGTGGGCTTATTGGCATAGCGGTGTTGATAATGCGAGCAATTTCGCCAAGCAGAACATCTGCAATTGGGTTCGCAAACTTGGGTCGGCTTGGACAGTTCGTATCCTGGACAAAGTCCCAAACTCTCCCAATCATGCCCTCAATTGGGTCCCTGGCGAGATGCTTCCCGAAGCCTGGACCAAAGACAGGTTTGAGGGCTCATGGGCTGGGCCACACTCATCTGACTGCTTGCGAGGCGCGCTCCTGTATGTATATGGCGGATGCTACTCCGACGTAGGAAATCTCATGTTCCGGCATCTGGATGACATGTTCTGGAATCAATTGGAGGATCCAGCTTCGCCTTACGAGGTGGTGGCGACGGTCGCCTTTGGCCAGATCATCGCGAACGGTTTTGTCGGCAGCCGCAAAGGCAACACGTTCATAAAGCTCTGGTACGGATTCCTTCCAAGTCGCGGACATGGCGAGCTTGACTGACAACGTCGATAGGCACGAACTCTTCACGCACCTCTGGAGAGACGGGAAGACTTCTGTCATCGGTATGATCGACGACCCCCTGCTGGCATTCGCTAAACAAGCGCCACTTCCTGAGCCTGGTCAAGAGCCCGCGTGGGAGTGGAATATTCCGATGGAGCGCTTGCTCGAGTATCTGTCGCAATCATGCTGCTGGTCAAGACTATGCAAGCTCGAAGCCCCAATTGAAGGTTTTAATGCTGCAGAGTTCTGGATGAACAACGTACTGTGTCTCAGCTACGCAGACGAGGCACTACCATTCGAGCAGGCTGTCGGATATAAGGACACCGGCCACAAGGTGGACAAGTTGCTGTCCATGAAGGTCGACGCGCCGGAAGACGTGAAGGCTTCTGCAGAGTACAAGCAGGCATCTGAACTGGTATGGAAGACCTTGTCGGAGTACTCCATCCAGAAGCTTGGCCACGGGAAAGACATTATAGATGACGTCCAGCTTCTGGTCGTCCTTCGCGAGAACCCAGGACGGGAAGAAGAGTCGGGGACCTTCTACCATTTGTTGCGATACGGCATCGTTCACTTTCGACAGACTCGGTCTTCCACGAAGCCATGTGCCCCGGAGAGACCAGCGATCACTGTCAAAAGGGGGCTTCTGGAGTCACCTCCCGCTGGCGAGATGATCTAGATTAGCCGCCAGAAAGATCGAAATTGTATTCCCGAAGATTAGAGCCGATCAGCAGCGCAATTCCCTCCATTCAATGTGTCTCAGTTCCCGTATGGTGTCATGCATGAAATACTGATCACAGATGTCGCAACCTGAGGCGGAAGGTACCACGTTCCGACAAGACATGTCTCGAACCTCGGCAAGAGCTGTCTGCTGATATCGATGTATTATTGTCTCATCCAAGATTGTCATTCAGAGACTCGGCAAAGCAGAATACTGCACAACATCCACGACATGCCTGAAGAGCAACATCTTGACACGGAAGTGGATTCTCTGCTCATATTTCTTTAACGACAAATGATATTGATTGATGCTCAATGCAGAAGGCCTGTCAACTCTATCGTCTACCAGCGCTTCATCAACCACTGGTTTGATCTCTTGGACCTGCCAAGTCGGCTACTCCTGCGCCTCGAGAGTGTTGATTGGGTTGTTTGGCGCGACGTTACGCAGACGGGCGCTCCGTCTATTGAGGATATCTTCAGCTGATGATCATCTCTGTGCTTGAGCCGGAAATGAGTTTGTCAGCCACGGCTGATCATCAAAGAGACTGACGATGGCTTCCGCGGTCAATGGGTTATTTGGGAATGAAGACGGACTCGCAAGTATCGTAACAACTATAAAGTCTGTCGTCGGTACTTCTCAGGTGAAAATGCTCGAGATCCCAAGCTCACCAACAACGTCCTGACACAGCATTGACGACTTTTGAAAATGAAGATCAGCACACTTTGCGCTCTCGCCTTCTCGGCTGCCTCCGTCTTGGCTCGCGAGCGCGATGGCTGCCATGGCGATAATTGCGCGAATCAAGTCACCGGGACCTTTGGTGGGATTGGAATTCCTACGCAGTCTCGCATGGCCCTTTGCAACTCATTCTTGAGAACGACGATCAAGCTAGCTCCGACGTAAGTGGCCCCCGCAAGGCGCATTGTCCCGCCCATACGCTCATGTTGACCATATAGTACTGTCACCTCTGTCGTTACGAAGTACACGACAAAGATGCCGGGCACAACGGGCTATGGCAAGGCAAATGTCGAGGGCATGACTGCGATCAACGCTTCCATTCTCGCCGCGGAGACCATCGTCCCAGAGTCGGTGCCTACATTCGCAGCAAAGGAGTGTTCTTCGGCCGGCCAATTCTCCTCCGCATGCGCCTGCTGGGGTAATATCACAGCCGCAACAACAACTCTTGCTCGCTCTACAGCCACAGTCACGACGACGACCTACCTCAACGTCGGATGCTCGCCCGCCGCGACCGCCGTCTCAAAGACTGGGCAGTTTCCTTGTTCCCGACAGTGGGGTATGTGCAGCTGTCTCCGAAGCGAGGAGGACGGTGGTGTTTGTGTCAAGGTTGATCAGTTCGGAATGGGTGGCGGACCAGGTTACGGGAGCGGTAAAGGGCCTTGTGAGAAGAGCAAGGAGTGCAATGCAAAGGGCGGATGTGATGATCCAGGCATGATGTGTGTCTATGATGGATCTTGTAAGTGTGGCAAGAGACGCTGCTACAAGGCCGCTCCACGAGGGTGCGAGTACCAGGGGATCGACATGGATGACTCGAAGCGGCACAAGGCCTGAGGAGTCCAAGCAGCATCACGGACCAGAATGAGATCTGATTCTCGGCAGATGTGTTGTTTTGTATTATGTGACCGTGTGGTCTTTGTTGTCTATTGCAGTACCTCGAATTATTAAGCAATCAAATCATCCCAGCACCACCTCAGGCATTATAGTTCAAGCGCATGTTTCCATCCAGCTCATATATGTTAGGCTTCCACCCTGGCCATAGTCGATCTGCTCCCACGTTTTGCTGTGTATCGTACCTAAAGTACGCAGGCTCAAACTCCCCAGAGACACGAAGTTGTGGTCCGGGTACATATTGTCTCGTCATCGTGGGCGTTAAAGATCTTTGCGGGGAGACACTCCGCCCAGCTGGAGACAAGTACGGCGACATCCTCTCGTTGATATCGTTCCTGATGCGGGCCGCACGTTCTCCGTCCTCGACAGCCCAGCGACTAGCGACGAGGGTTGGTGCCTCAAGAGACCAGGCGCGAAGATCGGTGGAGAGAGTGCGGAAGCCTGGGGCGCTCGGGCTGTCGAACTTGCACATGTTGGAATGTGTTGCTTCGATGCCATAATATGTTGCGCCAGGCAGAGGCGGACTGGCGGAGTTTGCATCAACGATGATGATCCTACGAACTGGTCAGTATTGCCTGCTTGAAGACTTGGACGTCAGGCATCAACTCACTTCGTCCCTTTGATGTCCGTCTTGTGATTCTCATGCGCCATATGTATCCGAAAGCGTCCGAAGATATCCATGAAATGATCATTGATATCAACCAACGTTTCACTATCCTTCTTCAGCGTCTTCAACAACACCGATTCAGACTCAAAGAATCTCTTCGGAATCACCGCGTCGGCCATGCGTTGCAGCATGAGTCCCCAGCCCGCGGCATCAGATCCCATATGCGGCGTGCCGAGGAACATGATGCCAAAAGTCGATACATAGATCGAACGAAAGTCCTCGTGAAACTGAGCTCGCACGTCGCTGGAGTAGAGTAGAGCTCTTTTGACGAGGATGCCACCAAGAGAGTGACCAACCCAGATGATAGGGTTTCGAGATGTTCCCTCCCCACGGCGGAAGAGAGTGAGGCTGGTGATCAGGGTCTGAGCGTGCTGATGAATGAATTGCGAGCTGGCACTGTGGTCGTTGTGGCGGGAATATACATCTGCGTTATAACCATACACAAGGATATTTGCCGGAATGCCGCGGAGCGCAGCGGGGAGAAGATCGAGAGGCCAGAATGTACCATTTGAGGCTGTCCACGTGGCGTCTGGGCGGCCGTTGAGACCGTGGACGAGGATGATGTCTACTTGGGCATCTGGGTGTGTATATACGGCTGTGGTTTCGTAGCGAGCGATGGAACGGTTCATATATGCCTGATAGCCTTGGTCAGTATGCACCAGGTCGCGCACTCACATCTCCAGCTTACCATGTCGAATGTTATTTAGATCTTGAGATGAACTTGAGTTGTAACTATCAATCCTTCCGGCTCCTTACAAGAGCTTCCCAGTCTCTTATACCCATCCTTCCGCCGCCTTGACCACCCTCCTCATAAGGACCGTCAATTCCTATTGTCCATACCATCTGATTGACAAGTTGACAGAGTCCCACATGTAGCCCAAGTATCCCCGAGAACTCTCTGGAAGTCTTCTCGACCCAAGCATGGAAGTATGTCTCGTAATGACTCCGTCCAGCCGTACGTAGCCTTTGCACACCGTGACCTGTCAGATTAGACTTGCCCTCCCCAACCTAAGCCACCATGAACTTCAACGCCACATCTTACCCCACGCCGTCGCTCCCTCAATGACAGGTCTTTGATGGCTGGTTGGTTTCTAAGCAGATGCGGACTTCGCAAGTGGTGCTTGATAGGGCATAGCGGGCATGTTACTGTTCACCTGATGGGTTAGTTCACCTGATGGGTTAGTTCACCTGATGGGTTAGTTCACCTGATGGGATAGTTCGATGTACATGGCCAGTTTCCATGAGGAAGTCGATGAACGACAGTAGTATTGTCAAGTACCTATGTTGTTTTGCTATTGTTGACAGCAATGCTGAATGCCTCGTTCATACTTGACTCGGAATTCGGAAGTCTGAGGCGGGCTGACACGAGTGACTGATCACTTCTCAGGTCGGGTGTCTCGACTTTCGTCCGATATTCTGCTGATACCGAACTCTCGTTGGTGAGTCGACGTACCGGAGGATCTACAACAGCCATTCATTGAGACTGGAAAGAGCCGCCCTGCGCTAAGTAGATGTCATCTTGTGCCACAAGGTTTGACACATGTCATCGGCCAGATCCTAGATGAGGCAGGCAAACTTGTTGTGGGGCTGTTTTTACTACCAGTAGCTGGTACAAGCCTCGTAATTGAGAGAAACAGGGACGTCGAGTTGCTTCTTTGCTTGCCGTGTACAGATAGTCATAATTATCGGCCACGCCGGGTCATCTTCACCTCAATCGAGAGGCTGTGCCCATTCGTCATCTTCGTAGCTTTCGCGGCGACTAACTTGTAGGCATGTGATGTGGCCGCCATTTGCACTCCTTGGTTTATTGTTGGGTTTCGTGCCATCCACTCGCATTCGCAAGCCATCCTGTTCGGAGTAGCGGGCGCGGGTGGCAGGGTATGGCGTCCAACGCTAGTCGCTGTGGCTGTTCGTGGAGTTTTGGGTAGCTTCACGTCGAGCAGCTTCGACCTCATTCGCGGGGCGCGAGCATCAGGACGTACTCCCTGGCGCTGTCTCCGAACTTGATCATGTCCTTGTCCCTCAGCTCCAGATACCGACTCCCACCAATCTTCTTCCCATTCAGCGTCGTCCCGTTCGCGCTCTCCAGGTCAATCAAGTACGGCTTGACCTTGCCAATCTTGTCCCCAAACTCATTCCTCTTCTCCGTGTACCGAAACTGCACAACAGCATGCTGCTTGCTGATACTCGGATGCTCGGCCGGCAGATCCACCACCGCCACCTCCCTGCCGAACAACCAACAACTCCTCAAGCTCAGCTCGACCGTGTCGAGAATGTCTTCGCCCTTGAAGATGAAGAGCCGCCACTGGTCACGAGCGGGGGGTTTGCGCGCCTCGGCGGGCTCGTGGTACTTGAGAGTAATGGACGAGCCGTCCGCCTGTGCGACGGAGTTGGAGGCAGCGGCGAGCAGACCGGTGTTGCCGAGGTTGGGTTTCTCCTTTGGTTTTTCGGGCTCCTCGCCGTTTGTCACGGCGAACGAGGCCTCCTGGGAGGGGAGAGGCGCGCCTCGTCGGAGGGGACTGCGGTGTGTGGTACGAGGTTCGTCGTCCGAGACGTTGTCGCGGTGTCTTCTCCGACGAGAGCTGTCATCTTTCTCGTCGCGTGATCTCCTTCGCCGCCTGTGGCCTTCTCTGTCGTCGTCACGGGTTCTCCTGTCTCGGTCGCGACTTCGTCTTCGTTGATCGCGGCCAGCGTCGGGTGTGCGTGATCTTCGGCGGTCATGCCTCTCTCGAGACCTGCGCCTGTCGTCGCCTCGGTGCGACCTGTGTTTGTTTCTGTGATCTGATCTGTCACCTCTGTCGTCTCGTTCGCCCTCTTCGTCCTGGCGGTGCCGCCTTGCCGGCCGAGGTTCGTCGTCGGAAGCCATTGTCATGGATGTGGTCGAAGGTTCAAAACAATTTTGCGAAGTTGTCCGAGGAAGGCAGCAACTGCCAGAACCCTAACCCCCTCACCTCTCGATGCGGCGCCAAAAGACTCCCAAAACTGCTGAGAGTGTCTGCACCTTGCATGAGTCCGGCCTCACGAGCACAATTTCCATCTTATTGACGGCATGTACTTTTAAAGAGTCTGACGTTTCGAAAATGCTGTCATTGGCCACCGCCTCTGAAATGATTGGATTTCTAGGCCTGGATCACCCACAGCATGCACGTCTGGGGTCTTGCCTCATTCGATTTGACACACCGAATAGAGTAATTGATATTCTGCTATCCAAGACGCCAAGTTTGCATGTATTGCCAATGTAATGACCTTTTGACTTCATTGCCATACACATCGAAACTGCAAACAGCAGGTGGATCAGCACGTATTGCCATGACTGTTCACCTGCTCTATACGATGGGTCTATAATCGCGCAAGCAACTAATTAACTGGTGTCATTGGAGAAAGTTCCAGCAACCGCTAAAGTGCCCCATTTCGCTCCAGCTTGTATACCCGAGCCTTTCTCTTTCGTAACAATCTTAACCAAGCCATCAGACATTGAATATCAACAATATGCCAATCATCAACCAAGCATCGCCTCTCCCGGAGTCTTACAAGGACCTGCCGGTGGTTGCTGGAAAGCCCCTGCTAGTCTTCTTTGGAGCGTCCAAGGACCCCCGGACTGGCGAATCATGGTGCCCTGATGTGCGCGCCGCACTGCCAGTCCTGCAAGCCACTTTTTCGGCTGAGGATCAGCCTCACCTGACTTACATCGAAGTCGGCCAGCGTACCGAGTATGAGATTCTCTAGGCATTAACGGAAAGATTATAAACTAATATAGCGCTGCAGATATCGCACCCCAGACAATGTCTTCCGTTCGTCTAGATGGAATGTCCCCAAAGTGCCAACCTTGGCACGCTACGAGCGACTCGATGGAGAGGTCAAGGAGGTTGGCCGTCTTGTTGAAGAAGAGATCCTGGACAAGGAGAGATTCAAGAAACTTATTGCCTAGACTGTCTTGCCACAAATGGTCATCATTGCAAGTAGATATATTGCCTAGGAGTTGTAATATTCGAAGTCTAGTTTCACCACACATAGACAATTCTCAGGAAGGCAGAGGTTTGCAAGAACAACAAGCACCGAGACATTTCTACCCATCAGGAATCACCGTACTCGCGTCGCAGAGAGTGGTATATATAGACGCGAACATATCAAGATATATGTATCACACGCCGTGGCCTTCTTGAGCGGCCTGCTTCTCTGCTTGGTCGCTTGTCTCATGCGCCTCTTCCTCATCCCCTTCCGGCTTATCCTCCCTCTCCTTCACAGCTTCCTTGAACTCAGCCAGCCTCTCCTCCAATTCCGAAAACACAGTATTTTTGTATAATGTCTCGATCGCATCAATCGGACCATCCTCCGTTTCTGACACCAGCGAGCCAGTACAGACCAGCGACAGAAGCGCAGTCAGAGCATGTATCTCAGGCAGCGGAGTGTCCGTCGAATCAGACTTCAAGAGTGCTGGATGAAAGTTGTAATATCGTGCTTCAACCAGGTCCGCAGTTGTGCACGCAGGCTCGTCGTGGATGCTCTTGACGAGTCTGAGGATGGTGTGTGGCATGTGTTGACCACCGTCCGAGAAGTTGCCAATCTTTGCACACTCTTCCACCGCATCGCGAGCGAGCTTAACCATGTTTTCAAAGTCTTCAGTCGTCAACTTGTACGTGTGACCATCGGCGTGTATGCACACGCCCGGTTTGCAGAACAGAGCGACAACACCTCCCCAGCGATACCCAGATATCGAGATGTCAAAGACACAGTCGTCGGGATTTGTAGAGACATCTTCATGACTGATCTCTGTTGCTCTTTCTCGCCAGCCCAGAAGCTGCTGTGCCTCTTCGAGGTAATTGTGCTCTGGATCAGGGCGCGGTCGCGGAGGACATGAGCCTGCGAGTTGTTTCCTGGGTGCTTTCCCGCCCGTGCTCTTTCGAGCGGTCTGCTTCGTGCGAGCCATATTGAGGAAGGCTAGGAACAAAAGCGCCCCTTCGTGTAAGAAAATCTTAGCGAGGAGATGGACAAGCACTGGAATTGGACAAGTATCAGAGAAGAAGTGAACAATGCAGGAGAGGTATCAACCATACGATGCGCCATTGCGCTGTGATGCTTGTGTGAGAATGAGGGGCTCGCAACCTATATCGACAGCAACTGGCTGTTGGTTGCGAAGTGCCTTACTTACCCGTATTGGTCGTGCTTACAGCTTGCCGCGACGGGAAACGGCTGGCTGGGTTTAGGCAACAACGGTTGCTTTCTCAATTGCAAACGACATCTTTTCCCATCATGTCACTTGCTATCTCACTCAATATCCTTGGCTCCTGCACTGTGTCACTTTCTTTCTGGTACCTGCCTTGTGCATGAACGCGCTCCATTATTTTGGAAATAAATTCGTGGTAGAAGGATACTGTTGTGCTCATAAGAAACGTCTATCATTGAATGCTCAAATAGTCATGTCAAATCATAAAGGCTCTAGACATCATGATGAAGCCGCATCAGTATACGCACTTCCAATATCCTTCGCCTCCTCCCCATCCCCTCTCCTGACCACAACCCCGTCCACACCAGGCACATCCCAGACCCCATCACCAACCTCACTCTCCCCGGGAACAAGCACCAACATCCCCATCTTCCCCGTCAACGCAACCCTCTTCCCTCTATCCTTAACAAACCGCTCAAGGAACACCACATCACTCCCCGTAACCATCCTCTGCGACCCTCCATCACTCACAAACTCCGTGATCAGATTCTTCCCATCCAAATCCCAGAACTCGCGGAATTCGCCTGGTTGTGAGAAGGCGCCGACGGAGGATTCAAATTCTTCCATGCCGGCGAAACCGTTGAGGACGGGGCCGAGGAACCGGATAAAGGAGCCTATGCGGATTTGAGGGTCGTCTTCTGCAGTAGAGGAAGTGGAGGAAGAAGGTGAGAGGGTGTTGAGGAGGGTTATGAGACGTTCTTGAGTTGCAGGAGGGGGGCGTTTGACTTGGTAGGCGAGGGTGAGGAGATGGACGAGTGGTGAGAGGGAGGAGGTTTCGTGCAGAGGGGCGGAGAGGTGCGTTATTGTGTCGAGGCAGACGTCTGGTTGTTTTGCTGAAGGAGACATGCTGACGTTGTAATCACTTGTTGACATGTGTTGTTAGTCGGATGTTTAGTAGTAGCAGGTTGAGATCATTCTGGGAGAACTGTGTGAAAGGTAAGTCGGTAGTCACAAAGGCACACAATTTGAGGGTAGAGCCACTGGCATCGTGACCTCGCGCCAAGGCCGAGTGCTGTCATCAGCAGGGGCCAATCCGTCAGGGACCTTGAGTCGAGCACACGACACACGACAGGTTCACACCACCACCTTGGCTGATCGGGTAGATCGGATTGGCATGATGCCGCACGGGGGATCTACAGTCTGTCTCGGGGGTGTGACGAGTCTGACTAGCCCAGCGAAGGGTAGCTCGATGGCTCGCGTGCTTAGCACTGCTTATCGTGTTAGCGCATTTCGAGGGATGGAGATGATATGGGGACTGGAGAGGATCGTGGAATTCGGTGTTGGTGGTGATGACGGAGGATGTGGATGTGGGTGGGGGCCAGGCAGAGCGATGCGATGACCTCACTGATAAGCCTGGGGAAGACATGGAGCCGCGGCTATCTGGGGAACAAGTGCGCATTCAACGGAAGTGCAAGGAGATGCAAGATTATCTAGATCTAGATTGGAAGCAATTGAATGGTCAAATCAGTGTTTAGATTGTAGACAAGCAGGTACAAAGCATGACATGCATCGGAAATCAAATACCAAGACCAACCATGTGCTGCGCCCAGCCTGCCTCAGGTGCCCGCTCCCTGTAACCGAACCTCATACAGAACCCCGTCAAACTCCCAACTCCAGCCTCTTCGTGACATTTTCATCACTGGCTCATGGCCACAATATCCCTCACAGCACCATCAACACCCCTCGCCGTAACAGTCGGCCTCATCTCCAACGCCGCCCCCAACCCATCCCTCCAGCCCTGCCCATCCCTATCCACCCAAGCACTCTTCAACCCAGCCGCCACCGCCCCCATGGCATCAAACGGGTTCGAGCTCACCAACCACACATTTTCCGCTGCTGGGGCTCCAGAAATCTCAACTAAATGTTTGTAGGCTCTAGGATCTGGTTTGTAGCACCCTGCTCCTTCGACACTGATGAGTTTCGTGTCTGGGAGGACGGTTGAGGCTGCTGAAAGTGCTGGGGAGGTTGCGAGGGATTCGGAGAGCATGGAAGGTGTGCCGTTGGAGAAGATGAATGCTTCGACGTTATTGTTTCCCTTTTGTTTCGCGTCGCTCAGGATCTTCATCGCTTCGTCTACGTCTTTAAACGTGTCGAGGCCGTTGTAAGCCTGCATCAATCGTGCCTCATCAAGAGCTGTGAGTTTGTAGCCGGCTTGTTCACGGGCTGCCTGGCGGAACGAGGCGCGTGTCAATTCGTCGAAGCCCTTGTAGAGACCCATGCAGTTGACGCGCCATGAGTACTCGAGCTGCAGGCGGCGGGCGTGGGTTGCGACTGTTTGGGCGGTGTCTTCGTCGGAGAGGATCTTGGCGAGGGTGCTGGCGATGGAGTCGGTGGAGAGGAGGGTGCCGTAAAGGTCGAACGCGAGGATCGTTTTGGGCGGCATTGCGATTGCGACTGGCGGTCAAGCCGTGAGCTGTGCTTGAGCTGTGCTTGAGCTGTGTGTGAAATTTGATTGCCGGTAAGTCACGATCAACGTCGGCGGGTGAGTCAGTCCGGGCAAGTGAGGCTGAAGAGCTCCCCACAAGTGACGATAGCTTCTTGTTGTGTTGTGGATAGATGCGACAGATTGTGTGCAAGGTCGTCTGGTTCAATTACAGTCAAGGCAGATTTGAGAAAGACATGGAACAGCACAGAGTTTGGAATCGAGCAGCTCGGAACTTATAAGAGCTAGATCGCCCCGGAGCTCGCCTCGCGGACTCGTCCTCATGATCGTCAGGGTTACCCACCAGATCCTAACACGACCTAACACAAGCAACCACTACCGCCAACCCCGCGTTTCCATAAGCGAAAGATCACCACAAAGCCCACAAGCTATAACGTCATCCACTATACCGGACCCTGAGCCGCCACTAAACGAACGCGACACAAATAACACCGTCAGTACCTGGTAAAGGTGGCGATTGTACTCGTAAGGATGGGCAATTCCCAACTTCCCGATTCAGTCTTACCCACTTCACCATTTCGACCCAACATGTCCGACAACGGAAGCGACACTCTTGTCGAGGATGACCACGCAGGAGAGTCAGCTAACTTTGCGCTCTTCCGTGATTGTCTGTCCGCCACGCTGCTCAAACCGGCGGAGGCCCCGCCTTCTTCCGCCCCGAACTCGAAGCAGCGAAGACTCCGCCGCCGGGCCAGATCCTCCGCTGGTGCAACGTCAAATTCACTCCCTTCGTCGGCTGGGAAATCTGGATTGATTGACACTCCCGCTTCGGGGGTTGTTGGTGGTGAAGAAGGTGATGCTGAGGAGTTGGCTGACTTCATCGAGTATCTTGCTTCGGAGATCTTTGATGGTTTACCGGATGGGTTGAAGGAGTTGGATCATCGGTCGTGGAGGGAGGACGAAGCTTTGCAGACGGAGTATGCTCTTCCTCTCACTGTTTCGAGTTTATCGTCTCTCAATTTGCCAATTGATATCACCGACTCGCTCAGGACGTATTCCCTCATCTCACCTGACCCGACCCTGGACTCTCCCCTTCCCTCAACGACTGAAGCCTTCTTAATACCAATCCTCACGCCTTACATCGACACACTCACCACCCCTCCACCAGCCTCATACGCGACCCGTCCTGATGCCTGCGAAATTTGTGGTCGCGATTGGATACCACTGTCATATCACCATTTGATCCCACGATTTGTTCACGATAAAGCTGTGAAGCGAGGTTGGCATAAGAAGGAAGACTTGCAGAACGTTGCGTGGCTCTGTGGTGCTTGTCATCGCTTCGTGCACAGCTGGCGAAACCATGAGGAATTGGCGAGGGGGTACTACACCGTTGAGCTCTTGCTTGAAGAGGAGGAAGTGAGAAGGTTCGCCGCTTGGGCGGGGAAACTGAGATGGAAAGCTGGAAGATCACGGAGCAAAAGATAGAATTGACTTGTTCGTCAAGTCTCCATATAAGCCCAAAGATCTTTCTATCAGACCAAGAATGAAAGAAGTATATCTACCAAAACGCCGGCTGAAACCCAAAGTCGATCAAGGACCTTCATCATCGCTGCTGCTGCCACTTGGGCACGATATCAACACTCTGCCTCACCGGCCCGCCCAGATCCGTCGAGCTCCTCCTCCTCTTCTGCCCCAACAATGCTCTATGATCATCATCCCCCTCCTCATCTCCCTCATGAACCTCCGGCACAGCAACAAGAACATGACTACTCGTCGTACTCAACGACCTCTCCGTAACCTGTCCCGGCCTCCCCACCGTCCCCGTACTCACCACAACATCCTCATCTTGCTCCCCCCTCCCATTCCCACCGAAGAACTCCGCGCCAACGGCAGCTTCAACGTCTGCTTTTCCGTTATAAGACCCTCTTCGTGCCATGTATTCATCGAATTGCGTGTCACGTTGGTGACTGTAGTAACTCGGTGTTCGTTGTAAAGTATTCATCTCGGAGGCTGGGGTTGGGGTGACTTCGACGCTGACGCGACGGGCGGATACGAAGGATAGACGACGTTTGTCGATTAGGGAGGAGGCGCGGGAGCGAGCGTATTCGGGTTCGAGGCCGTCGTTGAAGCCGTAGCCTTTTACGTTGCTTGTGCGGCGGGAGTAGTCGCCGTGGGCGGAGACGCGGCGGTATTTGATGATAGTCCAGATGAGCAGGGCGAGGACGAGGATGCTATTGTTTGTTAGTATATATCACTGGGTTTGAGGGGATTGGTGATTGGTGACTTACAGTAGTGCACCATCGAGGCCGACACTGACGACGGAGTAGTGCCTGTCGTCGAGCTGCGTCAAGATGACGATGTTAAGCGCCATAATTGCCGACGCAGAGACAACCTTGACGACATGCGTGAAGAGCATCGTCCACGGTGTGAGGACTTCAGCCGAAAGCCTAGCCATCTCGAAGATAGTACAACATGCCGCGACGAAAGCCAACAACACATTCGCAGCTTCCCATCTACCACCCCGAACCGTTAGTCTTTTGCTCCATTCACAAAACAATGACCGAGAACAACAAGGTTTGTAAAAGGGTAGGTAAGAAAACTTACACAATCTCCAGAATTGGTTGTTCACCGCGACCCTTTCGTTCATCGTAGTGCTTCAGCGTGTCACCCAACCGCCACGCAAAGATGCCCATCAATGGCATTGTGAGGGCCAACTGGAGGAACCAGACTGGGACCAACACCCAGAGACTCCATCTCGCCAACTCAAATTGCGCCTGTGATCTGTGTCTCGCCATCTTCCTTTCTGTGTCGTGTCACTTCCCTCTCGTTCCCTATACTGGTACTTCGCCTCGATCGTTCGTCCAGCAATGGTCTTATCGTGAATAGTCGTGAGGAACAAGTCCAGTCATGTCCATCAAATTCAGTTGGCAGCAGGTCCGAGACTATATTCAGCCTCAGCTGGAGCGGCAAGGCTTCTTCTTTTATTTAATCACGCTGAGGAACAGCGCCTCCCATGCCCGGTCTCTGCACGAACAGCCGCAGCTAACATGCCTATCCCTCATCCCTGCCCATCATCTCATTCGACATTCTTCAAGGCACATTAGGCCGGCCCGCCAACATGGCTAACAAGCCTAGTCAGCCAGCAAAGCCCTGGCTGGAGACTAAGAACCCGCCCAGGGGCCAGGGGTGACACTTCTAACCCGCACCGGTCAAGTCCATCAAAAAAGCATTGGGCACCAAAGACGGACCAGAAAACGTCCAATGAGTGTAAGCCCTGTGGAGCAGAGTAGCCTGGGGTTTGTGTTTGAAGGAGCTGCACGGCGGAGAATTGCACTGAGGCTTGGGCGATGCTTTAGCGCGGAGGCGCTGCTGCTGCGGCTGAAGGGGTGCGGCGGCGCACATGGGACCAACCAGTGGACAAGGGGCCCGGGCTTATGAGGGGTTGACCCCGTTCTGTTGTTAGTTGTTGGGTCTAAGGCTTGGGAAAGTGAAGATGATCGGTGTGGTGCACGGGTGGTGCGTTGTCGGTGTTGGCTTGGCTGTGATGTGCTATTATTGGTATGCACAGGATGATGGACCTCCGCTGATGAGCGTGAGCCGCAGAACTGTGGCGTCGATGAGCTTGTTTTTTGTAGGTCAGTCATTTTGGTTGGACTATGATGACGATATCATAGCCACATGAAGAGGCAGGCAAGTCAGCAGAGGCTGATCTGTTGAGTAAGACAGCGATCATGGACGTGTAGAGTAAGTGCCGAGTTGGATATTGGCCTACTGCGCGGCCTGTTGCAAGACTGTTACATCAGCCTTACACGGCCAACAACAACCGGCCATGACTGCAACCGCAATTACATGCTTCACGAATTGACAACCCAATGTATTCAATTGCACCACGGAGTCATTCTTGCATCGTTCCAAATTCATACATGCCACGCACAGCAGAACCAGCCTGCGAAACACTACCCCAGCCCAGGATTAACCGCAGCAGCGCGCTTGAGCGTTTAATTTCACGCATCCTCCACAGCCTTTTCCGTATGTCGGATAGCCAGGCTGGTGAAATTGCCAGGGACCACTGAACTTACCAAGCATTGCTAGGCTGCCGAGATGACAGGGTGCAGCAGAGGGATCCACGGTACAAGGCTCTCTAACTCGGTTGGCTGCCCGTAACGACTGTTCCGAGCGAAACGATGACAGGCCTACTTGGCAGGCCCAATCACATTTCCTGGAGTTGGTAGGATGTTGGTGATGCGTGTTTGGGGGGCGGCGTTGGTTGTGCTTTTGGCTGGGGCTGTCACTATGGGTATCCTGGGGTATACTTCAGAACTCAGACTACAAACGAGCAGTCGCAAGAAAAGTATTGACTGTCGCAACGATCTCAATCTCAGGTACTCAGTAGGCAAAAGACTCAAAGTGAATGCTCTGTTTGTTTAGTGCCACTAAGATCTTATTTTGTGGCACCATTCTCCCCGTAGGGCAGATGCAACCCTGTCAGAGCGTGTTAGTTCACTGAGCTATGATGCCACGCCAATGGGACCCGCGAGGCGCAGGCCAGAACAGGGATGTATTTTTGGGCATTCGGTCACTACAGCCTCCCGAGCCGAGATGAACTGACTTCGAGCATCGAACGAGTCGTGATTGCCGGATAAGGTTATTTTGGAGACTGGTTTCAAGCACAGAGCAGTAATCGACGATATGGAGTGTCGTAGATGGGTTGTGTTATGGGATCATCCAACACATATCGCTTGACTTTCGGAGCGAAATGTAGGCTGGTGCTCTGTCCATTTTCCTATCGGCCGCTCTCCGTGATCCACGGCTATCATCCCCTCGGCAGCCGTAAAATAGCATTCTTGAATGATTGGTCAATCGGTAAGAGATCCAAGTGGTGGTCACGCAGTTGTGCGAAGCTTAATACACCGGCCTTAGGATCTCTTCCTAAAGTTAAGCAGGACGTTAGGTCTCAGAATATGAAGTATAGGTTATGCACTAAATGTTCAATCATTAATGAGTACCCTTGAAACAGAACAATCTAACCTAGCAAAACAGGGCATGCCGCCTTACAACTGTCGAGGGGATGCCCTCTGTGTAAGTTGTATGCTTTCAGGGTAGCCTCTGCCTAAACTCTCCGTCATGATCGAAATGATGCTCGAAGTTACTATGCCAATAGGAGAACGCCCTTATCGGGGCTCTTAAAGGATCGTCACTGTATAGCTTCTTAGCGACGCCCATCCTGTTAAAGAGGAATCGTGACACCAGTCGATAGACGCCGAGCTCGGGCGAGGCTGCTAAAGGATTGTCTCCATGTCTTTCCTCTCGGAGCATGAGTCATTGCCAACCTCAGGTTCGTGTTCGAGTACTAGGAAGACAAACATTTGCCAAGGGTCCATATGTTCCATGCAGCTTGTGGTGAAAAAGAGGCGATGGGAACCACCCTCTCCTCAGTAGAAGGGCCAATGCTGCGCTCGCTCTCTAGGGTATATACCATTCTATGTTATGACTTAGAAGTGCCAGGTTAATGTATTAGTTCTAGTACCTGGCTTGAATCTCTATGTTTGAGATGACATGGACATAGCGGTTGCAGTAAAAAAACCAGCATCACGTTGAGCACCGTGCCAGTGTTGCATCATGGCGAATCTCCAGAGACGAGACATGAGCCTTGCCCCAGACCTTGCAGCTCGCCGAAGTGATCAGTCCATCGGCTTCAGGCGGCTTAAGTGAAGCTGAAATGCTCAAGAGCCATGCTCGGGATTGCGCTGATTTCAACTCAGCTCATAGTGAAGCTCCGTGTGGCTGCCAGCCCCAAGAAAGAGCAAATGCAAGCAACAACGATATTCTAGCCGATACTTCCAGCATTTATGCAGCTAGAAAAAGGTGATCACACTGTGATTACCAGGGTCTACTTCTCTAAAAGGGTTGCCAGGTCTCTGCGGCTGACTTCTGCCTCAGTGATTCCAAGCGATGATCGCAAGCAACTTGAGATTTGAGACATGGGAAGTCTTTACATCCGGGATTATAAACTTCCAAGCCCTTTCCTATATGTCTCGGTATATCACGAATCCGGGGTGACGGCCCCTGACGAACGAAAATCTAGGCCGACCCGAGTCCGTTCCCCCCGCGTCGGGATGTGCCGATCAATTCAGTTCGGGAATAGTTTGCAATGCACTGCAACCTTGTGGCACTGGGTTGAGTAGCTCCATTTAATCCTTGAAGGCTAGAAAAGTGTCTTCAGCTGTGATACTAATGCCCACTCAAGACACCCTCTACACGTGAGGCGTTGCTCGTGTGAAATTGGTGTGGGTTCTAGGCCGAGGCACCAGTTGCCGAGCCCTGGCTTGTGACAACACAACTATGAAAATCACTAAGAACAATCGTCTTGAAATTTTTGCTTTAAAGTTACAGTCAGATGATACTATGATGATTAAAGAAAAGAACGAGAAATGAGAATGACTGTGATTGTGCATATAATCCCTCCTCGTTGATAGACGAGGTTGGAGAGAGGATAGCTCGAGATGAATCCTTCGGTACGGTAAAGAACCTCCACCCGCTCCCGAGAACGAGGAGAACCTTGCATAAGGTACCTTGCCTAGTAAAGTATCGAACTCAAAGCGTCCTAGTCGGTCTAGATGTTGACACTAGAGTCTGGAGGCTGACCTTCGTATCCCCAACTTGGCCGACTCCAGGGATTGATCGCCGCCACAACTGAGTGCCACGCTCTTTGGCAGATGAAACGACATTGAAGATCCTCTTGACTAGTCTTCATGCAACTAGTCTGCATGTCTTAGACTCTTGGTTGCAGATGCACTCAGGCACACAACCTGGGCGGCCCACGCGGCAGGACACACCATTGCTGCAACAGAGAGAATCGGGAACTTGGTCTTCTCCTCCCGAACTCAAATCAGTCCGGGGTTTCAGCGTCGGCCGCCATCTCTCCATCTGGGGAGAGAGTTCATGCGGTCTAAGCACTCAGCTTGGTGAATTATGTAACCGCTCTAGCCGAAGTGATATATGCACTTGGTGAATGGGGCCTTGGGCAACCTCTCGGACGGGTGTGGCCACCCTGGTTAATGGTAAAGACCTTGCCTACTTAGTTACCATCTTTTCGGTAATGTGGCTGGCTGGCTGGATCTGGCCCTTTTGTGGTTTGAGAGGAAAGTGTGTGTGTGGTGTATGTCGCATGTCGCGTGTGTGTTATATAGTTGTGCGTGGCTCACTGTCATCGTTTCCCAAATGCTGCAGAAACTCGGCCTTTCTCCGCTGCTCACTTCTCTCTCTGAGTCTCGAGAAGCTGTTTCGCAATGCGGCTTCCGCCACCCGAGGTCATCGCCTCATGGCCTACGCCGAATTACGACGACCCCGTGCGACGAGGTCCTGCAATGCTCATCGTCCAACTCACAATTCTACCCATTGCTTTCCTCACACTAGTCTTTCGTTTATATGTGCGCATATTCATCGTGCGACTCTGTCAGCTCGATGACTGGCTCATGTGCGCAGCTATGCTCTTCAGCATTGGCGTTACTATCTGCGTTATCCTAGCGTGCCAGATTTACGGCTGGGATGTTCACGTCTGGGATCTCAAGTCGGATGTATTAGCCCAGGGCCGGCAAGCATCCATAGCTGCGCAGACTATGTTCATTATTGCCGCTGGACTCGTCAAGACGTCGATTCTCGTGTCGTATCTCCGGATAGCGCCGTTGAACTCACGATTCCGTCTCCTGACACAGTGGACAATTGGGCTGGTCGTGCCTCAGACCTTCGTCTTCCTGATCGTTCTCTGGGCACAGTGCACGTAAGTCAATCCCTGCTGCGAGCGTTGTGAAAAACAGGAGAAAGAGACTGACAATTTTGCAAGTCCTGCCAAGGATTATTGGAACCTTCTTACCGAGCATCATTGTATCGACGAAGGTCCGCCATTGATGTACGTTAATTTGCTTTGCTTTCACGAAGACTGTTCATGTTCACTGACGGTGCGGTTCAGGGCATACGCGGTATCGAGCGTTTTGACTGACTTCATCGTCTACGTCCTTCCCCTCCCGATCCTTGTTGGTGTTCGGCTGCCCACCCTCCAGCGCGTGGCGCTTCTCGGCGTCTTCTCGCTCGGTTTCCTTGTCGTTGTCGCCGGCTGCATCCGCGCGTACTGGGTCTACGAAGTTGTGCTGCAAACTTACGACGTCACATGGCAGGGCTACACGCTCTGGATTTGGGTAGCCGTCGAGGTTAATTTCAGTGTCATCTGCGGCTGCGTCCCAACCCTTCGACCACTCTTCCAATCTAGTCGGAGGAAGAACAGTTCCGGCGGCAGCGGAGTGGGGGCTACCAGCTCGAGAAGCCGGGCGCAGCAGTCTTCCCAGCACGGCACTGATGTTACTCGATCGAGGAACAGTGGGCACGGTGTTGAGAGCATTGAAGCAACGTTCCATCGCCTTGGACATGTCTTGGGGAGGAGGCTACGAAGGCCCAAGTCCAGGTCAGAGAGCTTGCATTCAGGCAACGGGGACCTCGAGCTCATTGTGGGCAAGACTCCAGTTCTCGAGACGAATGTGACTGCAGTGCATCATAGTCCAGGGCCATGGCTAGATTCAGACTCGACATAGATCGATGTCAATGTGTAAATTGGTATGTGGTACGTGTGGTTACTCTCTCGATTGTGGTTGGTTGGTCCTTTGATACCAGAGTAAGGCGTGAATTCTGGCCCTTCCTGTTCCCCAAGTCGTCTGTGAAGCGAGCCTCGTTTATAATATGCTGTGTGATGTCTAAGTCTCGCGCTCATGCCAGCTTGGGCACGCCGGCCACCTTCAACACCTTCTCAGGCCCAGCGTCCAGCCACCTCTGCGTCAACGCCTCATCCGATGTCCAAATCATACCGAGCATACCCGCCGCGTTCGCTCCCACACCTCCAATCCCCGCCCTCGGTCTCGGAATCACCACCATCCTCTCCCTGTCCATCAACACGGTGTGAGCTGGTGCTCTCGACTTCTCCCCATCGGCAACTGTCGGTGCTCCAATGCTCCTCTCCACCGCTTCCATGCCCTTGTTGTAAGCTTTCAGGGTAGCTTCTGGTCC
>WNLN01000155.1:0-69106 GCA_021347865.1 Sarocladiaceae sp. CBMAI 1973
CAACATAGAAATTTCGAAAATGCACAAGGGGGTAATATGGAACAGGTAAGAGAAGAATGCAGCAAGGTGCGGGAAGCAAGCAGTCCAAAAGAGAACAGTAGGGGACTTGACAAAGTGTTTTCGGCCATAGACCAGGTATACCCAAACATTGCGTTATTGGTGAAAAGAAAATGTCGCCCCAATGAACTGCCTCGCAACCCGGCCACGCAGTTCGTGAAACTCGTTGAACGTCGTCGATTCGCGAGCATATAGCGCAAAAGCAATCCGGTTTCTTGTCCCGGCGGTCAACCCAATGTCTCCAGGGCTACCAGGTGACCGCGGACTGCCTCAACGCTGCTCTGAATCTCTGCTAGCTAGCAACGCAATCCCTTACAGAAGAGCGATGAAACCAGCAGCAACGAGGAGCAGACCGCTGCCCGCAAGTGTGCTAGCACCGCCCTCCTCAGGAACAGTGGAAGGTGTCTCGGGCACAGTGGTGGGCTCCTCGGGAACGACAGTGGGCAGAGGGACCACAGTGTCGCTGGGCTTAACAGTCGGGGTGTGGTAGATGATGGTGGAGTTGTGAGCGGTGTAGACAGGTGTGGAGGTGGTGCAGATGCTGGTGGTCTTATCCTTAGTGAGGGTAGTGTAGACGGGAGTGGGAGTGGGCTCCTCAGTCGTCTCAGGCTCGGGAGTGCTGATGGTAGTCTCCGGGATCGGGGTGGAGGAGGTCGATGAAGAAGTCGAGGTCTCGGTAGCGAGGACAAGGCCACCGGAGACGGTGTAAGCAGCAGCGCAGGCCTCGGTGTCCATACCCTCGGGGCAGCAGAAGGTCTCGTTCTCCTTGTCGTGAGTGCAGTAGTAGCCAGCCTCGCAGGAGTTGCCGTTGCTACCGGGGCAGCAGATCTGACCGGCGGCAGGGTTGAAGCAGTGAATGGCCTTGTCAGTGGCAGCGCACTCGGTGAAGCCCTGGCCGCAAGCGCCGTCGCAAGTGGTCGCGTCGGGGTTGTTGCACTTAGTCTCCTCGGGCTGGTACCCGTTGCTGTCGCGGCGGGCAAGGCTCTGGCCAGGAAGGGGCATGAAAGCCATGCGACGCGCAGGCTTGTAGGGCATGGGGCGAGCGGCGCTGACAGCCGAGACGGCGCAGGCCAGGATGGCGACGGAGGCGGTGAAGTGCATCTTGACGGATGGGTTTTAGTGTTGTTGGTTGTGATAGGTGATTCGAATGTTCGTTATCGCGTCGGAACTGATGTTCGTTCTTAGGAGTTGTTTATCGCGTAGGTGATGTTGTGATGCGCGCAGCGAGCGTGAGACCGTTAGGTACAAGAGAGCGTGTGAATGAGTGGAACGAGTATTGAAGAATACTCTGAGGCGCAAGCAAAACCCTAGGATGGGGAAAAAGAACGAAAGAGGTTGACGATGGTGGAGAGGAGAGGGAATAAGAGAAGAGAGAGAGGAGAGGCGAGTAGAAGAGGAGGCCCAGGCGCAGGAAGCCCCAGCGACAGGGGAGGGCAGAGCGAGGAGGAGCAGCGCGGGCCAACCAGCGGCAGGTGGAGGGCAGAGGCCAGACTCACCCAGGCCACGAGAGCGCCTGTAAACCTGGACACGGCCCCTGCTAGGAGCACGGAGAGTGGGTGGGGCCGTAATTTCACGACGTTGCAGCGCAACGACACCACTGCTGGCTGAGATTCAGATTGACTGTTCTACATCTAAAGTGATGAGCTCACCCTTTTGTGGTCACTGTAATAACTGAAAAAGGAGTCAGTGCCCTGAGATACAGTGAGTCCTGTCGTTTCGCCAGGAATTATTATCGTCGCTCATTTGCCTCCTTTCGCCCTGGTCACTGGCCACTCTCGCTTGCTTGCCTCCTTCCCTTTGTCGCGCTTCAGGGCATTCTCACCGCTGTCGCACCAGGAGGCTGTACGCGCCGGTACCCGATCGCGGTCTGGCCTCGGGCTACCTGAAGGCTCGAGTGTCTGTCTGCCACATCGCGCATCGTCGACTAGCCTCAATCATCGCAAACCATTAGCTGTCGATTGCCGGCGTACGTTGCACGAGACCAGCGCACACGCCACAGCGCGCGACAAGACCACGACGAACAAACTGTCGATCATTGCCAGCCAACCACGCAGCCAAACCCACCCATCCACACCTTTGACGCAGGAACAATGCGCACCCTGGTCATCAACCCTTCTCTAGCCTCAGGCACCGCCCCTCGTTGATTCGCTGCTTCATCTCCCGCCCGGGCGCCGTCTTCGACGCTAGCAACTCATGTCACGGACCATCACGGCCCAAACACTCACATTCGCTCAATCTGTCCTCCACTCCTTGAGCGGTCTATCGTCGTCAAAGTAATGTCTATCCTCATCCTCCACCCTGGTCGCCAATTAGACGTTGTCCTAGTCCCTTGGCCCCCATCCGGCAGATTCAATCCCAGCGATCGCACTGCTGTCAATGCAGATCAATGACTCTTGCGACTTTGACAAGTCAGACTCAGAGACCACATGCATGAGTATTACTGTGACGAGCAAGAAGAAAAGTCTGATCATGCGACATTTTCCGACTCACGACACCCTCACATAAGAAAATCGAGTTTTTCTTGTCTGTCTTGACTGCTCCTCGCCACCAATCCTCCCTCGTGCGTGGTTTTCCTCAGATCTCTTGGGCCCTCCATCACATTGCCGAGAAGACATCGCCGAGGAAAAATCGTAACGTCCCTTGAATCCAAGATTTGTCTTGTCGTCTTGGCCCACGATGCCCCATCACAGACCCCAGCAACGGCCCTAATTGCGAAGCAAAGGGCATTTTATGTCTCATGTCTCACGGGTCATTGTCGCCCTGATTTGCCATGCCCGCTCGCCCTCTTCAGACACACACAAATGGGCAGCATTGACAGGCGTAAAAAGGATATGCCCCATCAGTTGCCACTGCCTACATACGTAGAACGACTCATGGCACGACTTACAAGAGGCATTCACTCGCCAACAGCAAAGAAGTCGTAAACAGGAATCTTCTTATTGACCCGGCCAACCATGAACACAGGAGTCGCAGGTCAGACTACCTACAACTAGCTACAGCATCTCGTTGCCCAAAGGGCACAAATACGAGCAGTTGTGTTGCGCCGGACTTCGTGACCAGTCTGTGTCTGCGCCCCAAGCAATTGGCCAAGCACAGATGATAGCCCACAGCATTAACTGCTGCTATCAAGCGCCTCTCCGTGTGTGACCGCGTACAAGGTCGCACATTCCGCCCATGCCATGTACCTATCTTCCGCGGACCGCCATCGAAACAACATCAACTGACAACTCTGCTTTACAGTTCCATGGGACTGTGCATCCTCCACCAAACAGCTTGCCGCGCGCCCTTGTACCCTGCGGCCCCTTTCAGCACATGTTCTATGATACAAGTTGTCGGCGGACAACGGAATTAGAACGAAACAAGAAACAGAACAGGCCCAATGACCCGTCTCCAAACTCCAGTATAGAAATACACGCCGTCGTATACTGCAAGGCTCGACGCCTATGCGTGCAAGAATGCCGTAACCCCAGTTTCTCGTCCTTTCGTCCCTCAAAGGACTGATGGTCGTACAGCTGCTTGTTCTGACTCCGTTAAACAACCCCAACGCGTGTATACTTGACAACGCAACCGGCTCCAAAACTCCGAAGCAATGGTGAGATATAGCTGTGGCGTCATCCACTCATCATTCGCCTTCCTCGCCGCCCATTTTGGCAATCCACTTGTTCATGCCAGCAAACTTCTCCTCGAAGGTCTTCTGGAGTTTCTCGCCAGAAGCATGCATCGCTGTGCCTTTCTTCCAGTATATGAAGCAATTCTCGAAAATCTGTCGCATGTCGCGGAGGAAAGCCTCCTCGTCTTGGTATTCGCCTCGATCCATCTTGCCCTTGATCGTGCTCAAGTCCATTGGTCGCTTCACTTTCTCGAAATAGTCCGGAACGCTTTCCGCCTTAGGGTCGACCGGATCACGGAATGGTCCGACCAAGCGTGTCCAAAAACCTGGGCAGAAAGAATCAGCACATAGTCTACCGCTAGAAATGGAACGTATGACATACCAGGGCCCGACAGCATACGGGTCAGTAGATCTGCACAGAAGTCAAGCTTTTGCGCTGTCGTTATGCTTGCCGGATCTATGTAGGCCGTGCTTGTGCGTCGCTTTTGCGGCTTCATCAGGGCAGCCCGAGGTCCCTTTGCAGGCGGCGGAGCCATGGCGCCTGGGGCGCCGCTCACACGCCGATGTTTCCTTGAACCATTGACGCCCTCGTCATCGCTTGGCGCATCCAGATAATGAACGTTCTTTCTAAGATCCGTCGAGGGACTTTGTTGTGCTACAGGTGCAGGTGGTGGTGCTGGCTTGGGCGCTGTTCTGAGCGTGACGACTGTCATGATGAGCTCACTAAGAACCTCTTGCGGAAGGCTCTTTGCGAAGTTCTCTGCTGCACCGCCAGATGAATCCAGGTACTCAGCAGCCCACGTGAGCAGCAGAGTACGTATAGCAGAGCCTTCTGGTGTGTCCTTCCACACCTGGACAATGAGTGGCGTTGAGGGAATGCGACCCGTGGTGCGGCGACAAGTGATCATAGCATCGAGGGTCTGGTCGCAGAGACTATCCATACCGAGCTTATGCGCAAGCTTCCACAAGCTGACAAGCGTCTCATATGAGGTCTGAGTTTTGTCTTTGCCATCAGGCGATAGTCGTCCAGTGTACATGAAGTGCTGGACCAGTCCGAAAATTTCGGGTGTGGTGTCGGGCAGATCGACCGTATATTCAACAGACTCATCTTGTATCAGCTCGGCGAAGTAGTCACGATAGAATGATGACCGGTGGCAGAGGAAATTCTTCTGAATGCCAAAAGGCTGTTTGTCAGGGCCAACGAAGAGGATGACGAAGATGGGATGGGGATCCCTGCGACATGAGGTTAGCTTCAAGACGATCAACTTGCAAGGAGGCACTTTCACTTACAGCCATGAGAAATTCGATTCCTGCACGGGGTCGACCTTCTTTTGGAACGCTGGCTGTGGTGCCTGGACCTCCTGCGATTGTGGTTGTAGAGTATGCAATTCCCGTGACGGCTGTGGTTGCGCCGCTTGAGGATATTGATTCTCACCCCCAGGCCGAGGCTCACCATTCTGAAGGGGAGGTGCAGACATTGTGATTCTGAAGTGAGACTTTGTTAGAATATATACTTTTCATCCAAGTGGTGATAGCGAAAATTGAGGGGGGAGGGAAAGTCGCGAGTAGAAGAAGACGACAGAACGAAATATGTAAAGGTGTCAGAAGCCAACAGCGGCAGCAGTCTGCGTCTCTTCACACAGATGTGAATCAATACATTTGACATATACTTGATGCAGCATCTTATTCCGATCGTGAATCACTCATCCTGTTGTCTGCGCAGTAGGAAATAGAGAGTCCCGACTCACCTCAACTCATATGCAGCTCATCCAGGGGTGCTTGCTTCAGGCTTGTCGTTGAGTTTGCGAGTCACAAGAGCCCCTATACAACCGCGTAACCCCTCTGCCAGAGGCCAGCCGCAAGATCGCCTGCGATGACCCTACAGCTTTCTGATAGCAGTTGGTCAGAACTTGTAGCTGAATCGCGGTAAGGGCGATGAAGAACTTGGCTCGTGGTGAGTCGAGCGGCGCGCGATGAGGCGATGTGTGGCGTGAGGTGAGTGAGTTGAGTGGGGCGGCATGAGAGCGTGAGATCACGTAAGCAGATCCGGTATGGGCTACCCTATGTGCACAATTTGTCACGAAGTTGATGAGATGGCTTAGAGATTCTGAAGACATAATCAATGTTTTCACTGGATACACTCTCTGTGTAAGTGAGCCTTATATGTGTGAGTTTTTCATGTAAGCTGTTGACTTGCCATGAGATTGGCTATGCCGGCTGTACAAAATCAACCAACAGTTTTGTCACATAAGATCAGGTAACTTAACTATGCACCCGACCCAGCGTAGCTTCTTAAAATCTCAATTGAGTTTCATGACGTGCCTTTGCTCAATTCATATGCTGGATGAGCAGGCCTCCAAAGCGCTATGGCGTCTATTGCACGGGCCTTCAGCGACATTGCCAGTTAATTACCTATCAAGGCAATACCAAGAAAGCCGCCCAGTAAGCCTCGTGGCTGCGTTCGTCATCCCCCGCATTCGACTGTTCCCTCTAGGCATCCAACCACGGTCTTGCCGACTCCAAAGTCCCTAGAGGCGCTGCAAGATGATGCGCCCGTTGAGCTAGAAGTGGCCGCGTAAGCTTCGCGAATAACGCGAGGCTATGATACCCGTTACTAGTAGCATAACGCAGCTGAATGGACATCAATTGTTTGTTGTATTTGCTAGAGGAATTTATAGTCCACAGTGTCCCCTGTCGATCAGTGGTTCGTAGCCGCGCGTCAAACATTCGCCAACTCACTAGAGAGGCCTCATATATACCTGACTTGAAGGTCTGCACACGATCGCTGGGTGATGTGCATTCCCAGGTGCCGGAGGTCAACATCATCGAGATATCAGCGTCTCGAATCAGTCGACAGCTTCCTCCCTCGTCCATTCTCCCTAGCGAACGTCCGTCGTCATCACACCAGCGCCAGTCCCCTTGACAACGCGCGCAGTCCTCGTGTTGATCGCATGACCATGGGCCAGCCGCCGCCTTCGACGCCTCAGAAGTTCACATCGCCCCTCATGACCATCGGAGGAAACAGCGCCATGAACCACCCTCTTGGAGCTCAGCACGAGCGCCTCATTCTCGAGCTGCTTCCCTTCAATGACTCGGCGACCTTTCACGAATGGCTGCAGAGCGAATCAGTAAAAGGCTCATTCAACGAGTTCACACGCGACCTTCTTCAGAACAGCCAGGGCCAAAACTTTCCGGACCCGAACAAAGAGCAGACAGCAAAGGCAGCCGAAAAGGCGATCCAGAAGAAGGATCCAAGATTCTTACTATATCATCCCGACAAGTCGGGCTGGACGCCAGAGGATCACCATGTGCGCTTCATCGTGACAGTGGCATTGGACAATGTACTCACCAACACCTGGTCATTCAAGAGTGGTGGACCGAATTCGACCGCCAAGGCAGTGTACGAAGTGCTGGCTTATCTCAAAGCCAGTCTTGTTGTGAACGACCAGCATCCGCCAGGATACTCGCAATGAGGCCTAGTCGACTGATCAACCAGCTGGAGTCACTCTCACTGACAGGATCAGGAGGATCGACGTGAAATGGTGGCTGACAGGCAGCAGAAGCACGGGCTGGATAGGGCCTTAAGAAGAAGCAATCAATCGCATCAGACAATCATCATCTTGCAGCCATCTCATGCGTCTCTCATTACTTGCAACGCGAGTGACTACCCTTGACCTGACATTGAGTTGACCGTTTCACAGGACTGCAAGTGGTCGACATCCGGCGCAACCGAGCCGATTCAGAGCTCGAAGGTGATATCCAGCCGTGCCGAGATCGTCGGTTGCATGTCAGACAGACTCACCCGATGAGCCAATAATCGGCCTTTTCCAACTCTGCCTCTGATTGCGATAGATGAGGCTCTCATCTTCACTCACGGACCCCTTTACCTCACCGAAGATCCCCTACGCCACAACTCCACGAATATGACACTTACTCAGACGGAATGTCACACAGTGCCGGAAGAAGGAGAAAATTGATTGCATCACTGAGTCGGCCCTTTAGGCAAGGCTTCTGTTGTACCCCGCGGGGAACGATGCCGATCCCTGGCGACATTATCGTCATGTCAGACTGGTGCTCGTGTCGATCGTTGCATTACACGCCCAACCGCACTCGAGGAAGCGATTCGCGTAGCAGAGAAGCGCAAAACATTGTTCAAGTCCAAAGCAATTCCTCACGGGTTCAATTGCATCAGACAGTGCTGATCGTTTCATCGCGATCCCCTCTCACATCATCATCATCATCATCATCATCATCATCATCATCATTATCATGATCTTCACCCCAACACCCAGATCGCCATGCAGGTCAGCACCTCTAGCACGAGTCGTTCATTCGCCTTCAAGGGCTTGGTCACTTGATTCATAGTGCCCTCCAGGCTATCAAACGCTGATCACTAGTTACTCGGTGACGTAGTCGTAGCTGGTCCCCGCGAGCGAGGAGTGAACTAGTTGCTTGCCTGTCGACCAAGTCAAGGCCGTGGCGCCGGGGAATAGTCCAAGGAAGACCGCTAGTTCCGCAGATGGCGTGAACTACCCTAAAGAGAAGCTTTGGGGGAATCGTGTTGCCAAAGTCCTGTTGGCGGCAATTCTAGCCTTCTCAGATTGACGACGAGAACAGCGATGATCAGATCCTGTGCCACTGGGACCGAATTGATGACGTGGACAGACGATCAGGAGCAGCACCGAAGTCTGACGCCGAATCCATTCACTGGGGCCATTCAATGGGTCAGACCACAACCCAAAGTCTATCGTCGTGACATCTCGTATCACAGGGCGCCTCGGAAGCCTTCAACCGCAACCCAAATGACTGCTGCCGATGCCATTGATCCAGCGCGACTGTCGAAGGCAATTATCCAGACGTTCCAACGGGAGCCGGATAATACGCGAATCTCAAACGAATGAGGAGAAAAGCAGCAACGATCAGCTATCTCTCACCGTTGGGCGTCTTGATCTCTCCCCCGGAATCTCATCTGCCGCTGATCGACACTGGTTCCTTCTAAAACAGGGCTGAAAATCAGTGGGCGTGCGCCTACGAAATCGTGGGGCAGAACAACATCGGAACAGCACGAGATCAGTGTCGATTCAGTTGTTGTCGCCTCGAAGCCTCCGTACTCATCTGCGAATGCTTTCCCGTGGGAAGTCTTCACTGTAATGCGGCGAAGGGTCTGCTGCGATACACGCCGCATGTGGCCACATGTCCGACTATCCTTCTGCCCGTGATAACAGAGTCAGCATACCAGTACGATCCCTGCCGGAACCCCGACCAGCTCAGTCGGGTTTTCCTTTTCGGGAACTCCGCGCTTCGATTGATTAGATAGGTGACCAGTATTGAGATGCCTCAGGGTACACGCCATAAGAGGCATTGGGTGAGGCGAACCCAGTGCTGAGCTGGTGCTGAGCTAGCACCACCAGATCCGATCGACTTGCCAGGATGTTGAGTCGCTTGCAGGAGCACCAGATAGTAGTACGCCGCAGCAGTGGCATGCATGCCTTAGCTCTGGCAACTCGAGGCCATCGTCAATGTGGCGCACAGTCGACGACGACGACAAAGTACCTCATCCCCACAAGTACTTCTCTCTGCGATCCGAGCCTATACCGCTAGAGATACAGCGCGCGCGAGCACCGAGTTTTCTCCCCGAGAAAAGCTGTCTCTCAAATTTTGGCTCTAACCCGTTCCATCGTTTCACGCAGTCCTCACTGTGCCTCTAAGCCGTATCTTTCTCTGGCGCCCGCTCAGTCCACTGATATGTGGGGACGAGGTGATGACGTGAAGAGGACAGCGAGATACGTAAGAAATGCCAGGCTGCAACTGAATTGGGTAACAAACCTTATCCGGGGATGCCCAGAGTCGCTGAAGCACGTGAAAAACTCTGTTTCTCACTGCCCCGGACCCAGCATTTCAGTGTGCATGTGTCATTCATGTGTTGAGGGGCCCCGGTCCCAAGGATTACCCGTTGAACCAGGCGCCCATTTCGGCCAGAAGGAATCGGACCTACACAAGGATGAACTACCTCGGATCGCTCCAAGAATACGTTGCGCTTGGAAAGCAAGACCGTTCGGTGGATGACGTGATGCGAAATTCCTTCGAGCCAAGCATTGATTGAGCTGCGTGAGTTTTTGCTCCCCTGATAAGCTTTTCACCCCTGCCTCTTTGCGGTCCAATAATGAAGCCGACATGCCCCCGGCCAGGCCATTGGTGTTGGTATTGGCACTGGTATGGTCTTGGTATTGCTGGTCGTCGTCGGTGCGTTTCATTGCGCTGTTTGATGGTTTAGAGTCTAATGCACCTCGACGCGCCCGTTCCTGGAGCCTGCATTCGCCTGGCGCCTTGCTGGGACTCGCTCGTCCACTATGCATTAGCAGAGGCCCGCTAATAAGAGCCTCGCCATTTTTTGCGCTCTTTCAAATGCCCCTGTCGAAGAATATTGTAACAAGTCAATGGCTCGACACAGGATCCATCCTCGGTGTGGAATCAGCCGGTATTTCACCGACTCAGCCTCCTCGCTCTCCTCAAGGGCTCACCGGGCCCGAATGTTCGCTGGTTCGGTCTCCGATTCCGAGCTCACTGTCGTCCTCCGCATTCTCGCCCTCTCCCTCGTCCTCACTTCGGCCAATATCCTGCCCTAGAAGAATGTCTTCACTGCCTTGCCACTGGGGCGGTGGGGCCGGCAGTGCGGCCTCGTCCTCGTCTGCCCAACCATAATCTTCATCGTCCTCACTGTCCGGCACTTCGAACCCGGCTTCGCCTAGTTTGCGCTTCGGTCGAGCCGCAATTGCCATTCTTGAAGAGGCCTCCTTAGAATCCATCTTCACTGCTGTGAGAGTCCCCTAATTCCCACAACCGTTAGCTAGACCCTTGCACATTTTTCCATTGGGGAAAGAGGAGATGACCCGTACCGGACCAATTTCGAATGCCGATACATGATCGACCGCTTCCGCACTAGGTTTTCCATCGAGCTTCTGGATGCCCGCTAGAAACACGCCAGCGGGCTCGTTCCGTCGCCAGACCCAGTCGCGAAACAAGGCGACTCGCGTCGACAGGCCTTGCTCCCACACCGTAGCGTTCACCGCAGGCGTCAATGTCGCACTGCCGCCTTGATGCATCCTGGTAGCACATTGCGAGAGCATGACTACTGCGCAGTTCCGAGCGCCTGCGAGCTTTTGCAAGGCTGTCATGATAGCCTGTAGACCCTGGCGTCTTTTCACAGACAGCGTCGGCCCTGGTTAGACGTATATTAGTGTCACATCTTAGGCATCGTATGCAGGAGTCGTCTTACCCTTTGGTCCCTTACTATTAGCCCTGCCATCAGCTGGCTTGGGCAAAGCCGAGTTGACCAACGCTGTAAGCGAGTCGAGGACCACGACAGCTACATCTGAGGGTATCGATGCGGAGCTCGGTCGAAGAATTAAAGCAAGTAGATGCGGTAATGTGAGGCAGCGATAATGTGTGAGGCGGCCTCTGACCTTCTCCGCGGTCTCGGTCCCGCTCTCGTCCTCAGAACCTGCATCAAGGGCCTTGATGGCTTCCAGAACTCGTCCACTAGGCGTAGGGCGGAAACAATCTACAATGGTACAGAGTCAGTCTCCATATAAGGATGAGCGAAGTGGTCCAGTACAGACCTACCCAGAGCACCCCACAACCAGCACGTATAGCAGATGCCGCCAGTTGAGCTCTAGATGTTCCACGGTGAGCACATGAGCTTCTCGAGAAGTCATTGAGCGAATATTCACCTACCCCAGTGCCGTCTTGCCACTCCCAGGAGGCCCCCAGAGCTCAGTGACCTGGCCTCTCTTCACGCCGCCAAGGATCTCGGGCTCGCCGTCCGCTATCGGGTTCGGACCGAGAAGAGCACGATCAAGGCTCACCAGGCCGGTGGGAACATGTGTTCGTGCGACATCATCAATATCGTCCAAGGCCTGGGTGGCCGAGACTGTTGGGAGACGATCTACGTAGTGTTAGCTTTCGACGGTGAACACCGCAGCTCTTGCAAAGAAAAGAACCACTCACGGGTGTCTTCTGTGCCAAAGTCCACCATATCAGGTTCATGCACAGTGTGATAATGATCCATCATGCACATCCATCGTAGCTTAGTATGTGTTGATGAGAATCCCCGAGCCCTAGGCTGACGTTCATGTCGCGACTGTACGCGTTGAGAGTGTGGAGCACAAGACTCATCCGTGGGTTAGGGTTAAAGTTTCTCGACCTTTTTTCAGGCCTAGTAGTGGCCTTATTCTAGCCCCGCAAAACCTCTGTTGGAGGTACCTCTACCTGGGATAATTTGTGCAGCCATTCCCTGTTCTGAGTGAGGGTCGGAACGAGAGGCACAGAGAAGACATCGACCCTCGAGGCGTACGGTAAGTGATTGAGTAGGAAGACATGGACGATACCAATGTGAGCGGGTCGTTGGCCAACTGCGGATACTGGGCCTTTGCGCCAGCCTTCATTCTGATCACCAGTGAATCGTGAGATGTATAGGATGACGAAGAGAAGATCGGGGAGAGGACAGCGCGCTGAAGGTGTATATATCTCATTAAGCGAATTCTAGCCCACAACGGCCCGCATGGCTTAGGGGTAAAGCGTGTCACTCGTACTAAGAAATGACAAGATCATGTGTTCGAATCACATTGTGGGCATTTCTACTATTCTTTTTTGGTTCCCCGGTCCTCTCCGATCTCCTCCATTGTCCGCATGGCTTCTTAGGGGTAATGTGAGTTCATGTGTCTAGATACGTTTGGCTTTTCTTGCACCTGTTACATTTGGGCGGTGGGATGTATCGTGGGCAAGTTTTGGTGGTTCAGCGGGGGTGCCCGTCCCGCCACGTTTGTTGCTTGTATCGAGCGCAAACGATCATCACCTCGCGCGGAGGATGATCAATCACTGCACTCTCTGGTCGAACAAAATAGCTCTTCGATGATGCGTTTTGTGATTGCTTTCCAAGTCTCCGCCTGTGGCTGTGTGTAGTGCGTAGCCTCTTGTTTATGGTGATAGCAAAAACAATGATAGTTGATTGTGGGCATCATAGAAGACTACAACCTCCTCGCATGCCCCTTAAATCGTAGGTCTCAGGGTCCAGCTTTTTAAGACACACATAAGCATCATCTAACACTTGCTAACAACAGAAACCACACAGCCGTGGTATAATATTGCCTGGTGGCGCCTTATGAAATACCAAGTTGCTAACGCTTATGCTTCGATGCTATCGGGGGAATTCAACATAGAGGAAGTATCGGACAGCGATGTCTATCGCAATCGCAAAAGCACCGTGAGTTTCCAACAGTCATCTTGGTAAACGTTTCCCCCGCGCACATTAGGCGATGCGTTTTACCTAGACTGTCCGTCGAATCAACTGGTGGGCGATTGATCTTGAGTCCGCTCTGTGACTGTATCCATCTCTGCAATACATGGATCACACAAGAGCCCCGAGTCGCAGCTGTCACACAGTCACGTGACTCATTCGCTTGTGTCGACATCGCTTCGGCTCGGGGATCTCAGCCGATAACGCACCAGACCCGAGTTCCGCTGTCGAGTGTCTTCCGGCGCCAACCCCGGAAAAACAGAATGAGGCAGAGGCTTGTGTGCTCTCTTTCTCGAGCCAGGGCATTCCCTGACCCCATGACCCTCCCCTCCGCAGGTGATCTTCACTGCACATTGCGAGCAGACTGGGTGCTTTGCGGGCAGCCTGAATCATGATCGACCACTTATGCACGTCCAATCTGTAGCCTGGTCACGGGGCCGAGACCAACTTCAAATTACGCTCTTATCGCGGGAGCGCCATACACGCCGCTACATCGGCCTCCAGTTAGGTCTGGGGTTCGGATGTGGCGTGGCAAGATAACGAGTGTCCCCGTGGGCAGACGATATGGAGCCAAGCCGTCCCTGACTTGCGGACGCTCACGAGATCAACCTCGTCGGCGGGTCTTGTATCATTTCATGGACACACGCCTTCGGTGGCTTTCCGCGCTGGCTTCGGCGTTGGACCGAAAAATGCTTGCTCAGACGGACAAGCCTCGAGGCTCACGGAGCTATATCCCGACCTTCAGCATACCGTTCTAGGCTTCCTATTTTTTTCAAGCCATGATCATCTCCCGCTCGCTTCGCTTTTCTGACGGGGTCGGCGTCGGAGCCACAAGATAGCCAACTTTCATGGACGAGACAAGTGAGAGGCCTGCCACAAGGCTTTCGAGGGTCAACATTAGTCAATCAGCTTCTTGTTCCCGTCTCTTCTGGGTCCATGTTCCCGTGTGTTCTGGCTCCAGTGATAAGGGCCATCTCCCTCTTCTCCAGTAACTAGCGAGTATGGAGCCGAAAGGAAGATGGATCTGGGACCCCAGACGCCACTCACAACGCTACCGGCTTGACCTGTGTCAATAATATCCCAAATGCCCAGCCGCCGCCGGTGCTCCCGGTAGTCTCATTGTGTCCACTGCAAGATCCTGCAAAGTTGCGAGTCGCAGTATCCTGATAATGTATCCACTGCTGGATCTTTAGTAGATGCTTGAGGTTTGCCACCTTCACTATCTCCGCATTGTCCCCTCAGGACCCAGGCAATAGCGCCTCAAAGTGCTTGTTAGACTAATGTCAGAAAGATTGGACGCAGGGTATCTGCTTTTAGCGAGGCTTGTTCTGGGGAAAGTATGGGGGTTTGCGATCCAGAGGTTTCTTCTGTGGCCAGTCATCTCATTGATGCCCCAGATTAGGTGCTCTCAAGATCCTCGTTTAGTGCGGCATGACTCGCTCCGATTTGCGGAAACGAATGACACGACTCAGCACGTTCACGTCTCATGTTGCCACCCTGTTATCTGGTTGCTCTGACCGGATCAGGGAATGGACCTGATTCGGAGCCTGAAGAGCGTGTGGGAACATCTGCACTGCACTATTGTTCGCGGTCTTGTGTCGTCAGAAGAAGGATCGTGAGCGGTAGGACTCTCGGGTGGGCGGAAACAACACGACAGTCTTCAACTGTATTGCCCCGGAAAATTGTACCCACACGACCTTTTGAATATGGGATCACAAACCCCCGAGGTTATCTCCCCGAGCGTCAGAAGCGCAGGCTCCACAGAACATCGCTTGCGACAATATATTGTGACAGGTGTCGAAGGGGGGCTGAGTACCTACCATCAGCACAATTTATTGACTGTCGTTCGTCGATTTCTCCGGGCGGGGAAAAGCATGATAGATCTCAGCAGGGGGTACCGATATATGCCTCCCAGATTTCCCCTGCATATTGATACCGCTTAGCCAATGGAGATAAGACCAGCAAAGTCAGAAACCTGCATGTCTCAAGTCGCCCGGGCATGAGGGTGTGCCCGACTTGACAACATGCGGTACTCGTATGACTGACACTGACACTGATCAAGGTGTTGCGGCATGCTCCGGACAATAACCGACAACAGAAGCTGTGATCAGATACGAATCGTGCATGCTATTTCTCTGACCCACGTACACCTAGGCATGTAGGGGCTTTGCATTGGGATTGCGTTTTTTCTTTGTCCCGAACTGAAGCCGCAAGTTGCGTAGAGCGCCAAAGTATCTTGGGGACCATGCCGCGCTTTGCTCTGCTATCAGCGAGCAAAGAATTGAATAGATAGCCTCAAGTTAGTACGAGCACGCCGAATCTTCGGCGCATTATTGAGCACCCAGACTGACCGAGATAAGAGCGCGAGGGTTTTAGAGCTACGCGCAATGGACAGCCCCATCCGTATAATGAGATCCACGCCTTTGTGGACTCGCGGGTGGTTGCAGGTAGCAGACCTGAACTGTACTGACACAGTGGCCTTCCACGTTCCAGGCTTGACGCTCCACCGGCAAAAGTCGGATTAAGGGGCCAGATAGGGTCCTCGGTGGTCCGCAGATTATGAGCACCGCTAGAGCCTCTTTACAGGCAGACCCTCGGCGGTCGCTTTACCGGGCGTTGTCAGGCGGAGGCTCAACTGAGGCTCATAATGTTTGACATCTGACGGGCATGGCTTCTCCAAACAACCATCCGACAAGTCGAGTCGATTGGTTGCGGACGGAGGCTTCTGGCTAAATTTCCCGAATGGATACTGCCTCCTGCATGCGTGCCTTTACTCAGTCACCAGCTTTCGCGCACTTCAATTAACCGGCTGCAGGGACCGTCAGATCCGGGGAACATATCCAGAAGAAGATGCCTTGAGCTCGCTTGTCTTGCGGGCCCTGGATCTAGAGCAGTCTTTGGCACAGTCGAAGTAGGCCGATAAGGCCGACTACTGCAGCTTTCCCCTTTCTGCAAATGATCATCGTCGAGGGGCTAGACTGCCTTCTCCAGACCCTGAGATCTGCAATTCGCGTGTCTCTGGAGAAGCGAATCCGATCTTCCGACTCGTTGGATGAAATAGGTGGTGATCTTGGCTTCGCTCGCTTCCGTCGTCCATGTGCAGCGTGGCAAAACATCCATGGAAGCCAACAACAGTCGCGACATGCCATGCCTTGAAGGGTAGCTCGATTAGCATGTTGCTCAGGGACTTCATTGCGAGCACCTTACACCCCTTATCCAACCCATGCTCGAACGCCCTTTCGTGAACGGTCCCTGGTATTAGAAGGTCAGAGCAATACATTAGTGTGCGAATGTCGCCGACGGCCGAGTGCTTGTCGTCAGCACGTGGGCTCTCGCTGACATCGTTCTGGGCGTATCTTGTGTGCCTGGACAATCCACCGCATGCAGTGGTAGTGCTGTTGGCTCGGTCAAATCTGCCTCAAACCCGGGGTTATCGTTTCTACAGGAGCCGGGGTGAAGAGCCAAGGCCGCAATGGCTTTCGGCGGGAACGCCCCGGGTTGTGCTTTTGCTTTTATGGCTTTCAGAATGTGCGCGTTGTTGGCTGGCATTCCTGGGCAGACTTGCGAAAAGTTTCTGATAAGCGAACCACTGAGCCTCCAGATGGGTTGTCAATGGAGTGCATTGTTGAACTCTGCTTCATCAACACGCCCACACATATCTTACCGTGACTCGGCAGCGACAGCACCAGAAGCGGAGGAGCTTCCGCTGGTTCCTCAATTCTATCGTCTGGGGAGATTGATACCACCCCAAATCCGAGCGCCTGGGTCCGGACCAACAAAAACCTGCATGTGACAGTACACACATTTTCCCGTTGATTCTGGGGAGGGGCGCTTGAGATTGCGGAGAGAGTAGATGCCTAGGCCACGGCTCAGCCAGCCACACTTGCTGGCGAGGCCGGCTGGTGGCGAAACACCCTGCGTTCGAAATTGCGGAGATGCCTCTTATCTTCTGTGCTCGGCATATTGTCCGGGATGGTAGCCTCACATCGCTCTCGGCCGTCTCGGGGAACTTTGCGACGAGGGCCGAGCATTTTGTCTCATGTCGCGCTCAGGCATGCTGCAAGCATTTCCACGACCACACGCATGATTGAACACGCAAGATTCCTGGCCAAGATGTGTACAGGTTGTTCTGCAAGGTTCGAGTTATCAATGATTCCTCACGGTCTTCTCCAGGGCTCGCGCGCGCATCAGACCAGCCGACTCAGTCCTGTGGTCCATTCTCAAAGCCGCGGATCGGATACGGAATGAGGCAGGATGTTATTATGATTTGCTCGACGAATCTGAAAAGCCTAGGAGTGCGGCCCAGGACACCATGCTGTTGGTCCTCCCCGTAAGAAGCGTCTGCCACTAGGGAGGACAGTAGACTGGCTCCATTTGTTCTGGAAGCTCAAGCGAACTGGTAGCGCGCCGAAATTGGCAGCTGGGGTACGAGTCGACCCCAGCAAGAGGCAGAGAGGGGTACACCGTCCTGCAAGCGGCCCGGTTCAGATTAACCGACGAGAAGGACGAGGGTATGTGGTGGTGTCGCAACTTTCGTCGTCGGTGATGCGATAAGTCGTCCGCATGTGCTACCCTCTGACCTGACCGGAAGACATTCTGCTCCGCCAATGAAGCGAGTCAATGCTCGGTGTGGATATGCGCTCGTTCCACATGCATACAGGACAGGGAAGAAATCGTGGTCGAAGGACATTCCGTAACCCCCACGCTGCCAGGGCACTGGGGCAGACGAACACGGGGATTGGGCCGGGGGTGCCCCGAGGATCACACTCGTCGGACAGGCACACAACGACACATCTGTCCGAGCTGGGGAAGTAATTTATCGCCAACCAGGTATAGGGCCTTCCGGAAACATCTGAATGATTGGGCACAATGTCAGAATGAACAATCTTGGCTGCCAATTCCCCCTTACACCGGAGAGTGCAAATACTGTCATTGGGAATGAGGAGGCTCGCGGCTTCTGAATCGCCCATGTAGGGATGGAGGATGTTTTCCCGTTTTCCCGATATCAGCCTCTGCAACCACAGGTCGCTCAATAATCAAAGCTTGACCACACGATACCTGTGAGCTAGTAGAGATGGTTCGCTGGTGTGACTTATCTATCCAGCTCGCGGCAGGATGGATCTTGCGAGTTGATTTATTATGTGCTCATGGTGCAACTCGTACGGTGAAGTCACGTAAATGGTTGATCTACGTCGCCTCGTTGCTCTGATCCAGGGCTTGACGTTCCGTTATCTCATGCGCACGATGAGTAGACCTCATCTGACCACGATACTCGTCCACTGGGTAGACACCGAGTATCTTCTTCCCCTGGGAGAAGTGGACCTTGGTCAGCAATCAGCGGGGGATGCATCAACCTCTGTCCAGTGAGCGCTGTTATCCAGACAATTGAGTTCGACCTTGATACGGTGCGCCCGAGGATGTGTTATTGGCGACGCTTCGTGTAGCGCTGGCGATACTCTATTTGCTCCAGGCAGTCGGCAGCGGTATGTCCAAATGGTCAAGCTTCGGGATGTGCTATTTGGGGGGCGAATAGTCGAGCGTGAGTGGTCGGTTCCAGGACTGTAGGGCGCATCGATAAGCCGCCAATTGCGGAGGGTGAGCCTCACCCCAGATACTAACCCCAGACGTGAACAACGCCATGCTGGGTAGCGGGCGCACGCAATCGAGACGGACTCCCTGATAGTAAGCCAAAGTCCCGATTGTCTCATCCACCCAACAGGCCGAAGGGATCGTTGGCATGAATCGCCGCCTTTGCGGCGTCTCGGCTTGGCCGCCGGGAGTTCCTAGAGGCGTGGGCATGTCTTGTCGGTGCGACTATGCACCCCAGTTGACATCCCCCAGATTGTGGCCGGATCAAGAAAGAGACGAGGGCAGACTTGGTCTGGATTCGGCTACGCGACAACGCCTCGACAACGTGCTCGCTTCATCCGGCCATCACACTTCAACCGCGGCTATGTGGTACCGCAGGTCTGGTGTGGTGTGCGAGAGACGCCTAGCCAAGTCTGTCCCTTATCAGTTGGACCCAAGCTGAGTCGCGGCTTGGTCTGACTATTCACCCCACACCTTGGCTTTGCGACATGCGTACCTATCGCCAACGCGCGCTGCGATAGCCGTTCGTTCGAGAAATCTCTCTGGGACGATCTGCTTCGTAGCATCGCGCAAGCAACCAGGCTGGACCACACTTGCTCTCAACCATTGGCAATACCACAGGAACTGTGAGGGCGATCCATATGACACCCAGGGAGAACCTTAATGTTTGCAGCAACAAGAGAGGATACGACAACCTATGCCCCACGTTGTGGGTTGCTGGTCATGTTTGGAGGAAGGCTGGGCCTGCACAGTGTTAGCTACAGCACACTACGTAACTATAACCTGCCACAAATCTCGCGATGGAGCCAAGACGTAAGAGTCATCACTGGTCGAAAACCCTGATGGTGCCGCAAGGTGTCATGAAATCTACCGAACGTCAACAAATGAGACAATGGGCTGAGCGTGACTGCAGACCCTCGTGGAGAAGACCAGTCTGTGAGAACGATTAGGATCTCAGCAGAAACAAGCGCCAGAGAAGGCACAAGTGAAAAGCACAAGTAAAGATACGATGCATGATGCATACAGCCAGCTCAGTCAAAGATTTGTGTGGGGAAAGCTGGCGAGGTAAGGCGGGCGAAGGGAGTGGGAAAAGGAAGAGTGAGAGAGAAAAAAACTCTGAACGAGCAGAATACTGAAGGGTGTGGGCGCAACTGCCTGGCCTCACTTGCTTCAGTGAATTGACTGGCCGCAACAGCCCCGAGACGCGCCCTTGTGCTAGTGGTCGCCAATTCCGCCTTCCGCCAATTTTGAGCTTTCCATTGAAGTCTGCAGTATCTACTGTTTCAAGCTGCATTAGGACTAAACCTGCGCATTGTATGGTCCCAGCCCCAGATCGACGACTGGAAGTGCCAGTGAGATGTGGCATGCGTGGCTCGTGGCTTGCGCAAACTGCAGCGTCCTGGCTTGAATTAACAGGCCCAAATTCCAGGCCTTGGAAAGTCCTGAGAGGGGACGATTGACTGCCTGTGTCCCTTCCACACCCCCAGCGGAGACGGTGCCGCACAGCACAGCACCATCCAGCTCCGAGGATGTACAGTACTTCCGAGCGAGTGCCAGCGGCGGCTGCCCACCGGTTCCCACCCGGGTGCTAGCGACACTCCCTGACTGATCGCGTCAGTGTGTCCCAACATTCACCATGTGCAGTGTTTTCTCGCTGTTCGCTCACTTCAGATCTACTAGCAGTGTCATGTCCTCCCTATTCCGGCCCTGCCCCCACACCCAACCCACCTTCTTTTCCCCTGCTGCTGCCTCCCCCGGCTTTGCTTCACTCCTGCGCGCACCAGTCAGTCGCTATCGGTCGCTGCTCCCTAACTTTTTCCCGCCGCGGCGCTACCTGCAATCGGGGTCTGTTCCTCCTCCCCTTCTCTCCACACCCCTCTCACCCCCATCCTCCTTCACCGGCGCCCCCTCTCCACCCACCATCCCCCCGTGGTGCCCTGTACGGGGCCCTGCAGAGGCACATCTCACACCCACGCCCACACTGCTGGTCGACGCAATTCAAGGTGCAGGCGCTGCCCTGCGAGCTGCCGTCCCGGCCGAACCCGCTGTTTTATAAACCTCTCCCATCCCCCTCGTCCCCTCGCTTCTGGACTTTTATTCCACCCCCAGTTTCTCCCGTCAACACCTCCCAGAACCAACTTGGAGAATCTTCGCGATCTCATCGACTCTGACTACTACAACAAAGACACCTCAAGCAAACCTTGGATAAACACCGACAACCAGGCACCTACTCGCCCTGGTTCGTTTTACCGTCTACACCTTATCTGCCACCCAGACACCTGTACCTTGAGGGCCACCTCTTGGTATACTAGGTGGATCACATGCAACGCTCGCAGTCTTCGAGTGGCTTTTCGAACCTCTTGAACCCAACTACCAACGTGGATCACGACGACTCAAAACCTGACGCCGAAATGTCCGGCGTCGCTGCTATCAAGCCCAACGGGCCTCTGCCCTCTGGTAACTCAACGGAGAACTCCAACGAGCTACCTCGACCTTACAAGTGCCCTCTCTGCGAGAAGGCCTTCCACCGCCTGGAGCACCAGACGAGACACATTCGTACTCACACTGGAGAGAAACCTCATGCCTGCCAGTTCCCCGGGTGCACCAAGAAATTCTCCCGCTCTGATGAGCTGACCCGTCACTCTCGCATTCACAACAACCCTAACTCGAGAAGAGGCAACAAGGGTCAGCAGCAAGGCATGCACTCTCACATTGGTCCTGATGGTATGATGGCACCGCCTCCAGCTCCCCCGAAGGCCATTCGCTCCGCACCAGGATCTACCCTCACATCACCAAACGTCTCCCCACCCCACTCCTACTCGTCTTTCGCTTCTCCTCACTCGTCTATGCACCAGTACAACCGCAGTGGTGACATCTCTATGCTGGCCAAGGCTGCTACACAAGTCGAACGCGAGAATCACCACGGCGCACGTCACCACCCTTACCTTGGAGGTCTTCACGCTCGTGGAAACCCTGGACTCGCTGCGTATCACATGTCGAGATCTCACTCCAATGAGGGTCACGATGATCACTACAGCTCAATGAGGCATGCGAAGCGGTCTCGGCCTAACTCTCCCAACTCAACCGCGCCGTCCTCGCCCACTTTCTCGCAGGATTCGCTCTCGCCCACGCCGGATCACACGCCCATTGCGACACCTGCTCACTCTCCTCGCCTTCGCCCGTTCTCTTCGGGATATGAGCTGCCAAGCATTCGGAGCCTGTCTCTGCAGAACAACGCCCCGGCGCTCGCACCAATGGAGCCACATGTCGAGCCCCAGCTTCTCCCTGCGGGCCCTCGGAAGGGTATCTCCCTCTCAGACATCATCAGCCGCCCTGATGGCAACCAGCGTAAGCTTCCTGTTCCTCAGCCACCCAAGGTGGCTGTTCAGGAACTTCACGACACTGGCTTTAGCCACAGCGGCAGGAGCTCGGCATCAGGCAGTCTCGCTGGAGGCGATCTTATGGATAGGATGTAAGGTACATCCAAACATCGCAACGACATGACGACATTCGGTTATAGAAGGCATAGACGGGATTCGGCGTTTTGAAAGGATTTTCATCTTGTGAGAGTACCAACATATCGGTCTCTTGATAATAGGCATATTTTGTAGCGAATGGCAGGGGACAACACCGGAAGGGTCCCTACATGGAACGGCTGGAAGCTATGGATAGGACGGGAATGGATAGATCACCACTTCATTGACAGGGGTTTTGATATCACCTCGACAATTTTCTTGTTATCTGGATCGTGCGCAAGCGAGCCGTACAGCGCTGGAAAGCGTTCGGCATTACTATCTAGCAATTTATCCATCGAACATACATTGTTCCCAGTGCACCCTGAGCTGTGTTGTACAAAGACACTACCATTTGCAGGGACAATTCCGTCACTATTCTCGCCTTTCCTCACCGCCTCGTGCTATGTTGCAATGAGGCTGGCGGCAACAGCGTTTGATTTGGAAATCTGTGGGAGGACCACCCCACAAAGGCGCATTTGGAGGGCGACACAAGGTATTATCGCACAAAGCAACCTCGAACAGGCTATGACAACAGGCTATGGGCGGATCATAGTCGACCCTTGGGGTCTACGATGTAGACGACTCCAGTCGAGCCAAGGCGGACGGGCTATGCTGAGCTGAGGTGCTTCTACTCTGGTTCCTGCTCGCTTACTAGTATCAGCCAGGACAATCCCCAATCACATGAGGCGAGCCATTTCTCATGACATCTCCGGGCTTACCGCCGCGGAAGGTCTGGCGTGAGACATTTCGCACATGAGCAAGGACTAAAGGCAGCTAAGTGAAAGTGCCGATGTAAGGGTCACGGGCTTATGGATTTTGTGGTTTTGCTCGTCTTTATGAATGATCATCTTTATCCTTGCTCGCACTATGAATAGGCGTGCATATCACTATTCGGTTTCCCACGGGTCTCTTCTTCGCTATCGTGCGTGCGTACAGGGAAAAGGTCTAGGCGGACGTTCCCCGTGATCAGCGTTGGCCGACCTTCCCTTTTCCCTCGTCTCTCCATTGCCCTTTGGTTCATGTGATTGAGGATGCGCCTCCCCCACGCTCGCGCCATGAGGCGCTGGAGGAACGTGATGAGTTTCGTAATACTCGCGCTCGAGACTGAGAAGTGGCCATCGGTATCTCCCACTTGATGGCTAGGACAAGGTTTGCGGGGGGGCTTAGATCGGGGGGAAGCCCTCTCCCCATTCCCCCGGATTTTGTGATCCGTTGGTTGCGGCGGTAAGGTTCACACGGACTGGTATGCCGTTGCCTTGCGCGCGCCATAGTGGTGAATGCAAATGATGAGGGGGCGACAGTCTTGCGAAACTCTACTATCAACTATGATATCTAGGTAAAAGTCAAGGTTGCAAGTATTGTCCTTGAATGCGCCGCAGCGCGGTGATTTACCCGTTCGGGAGATGGATCTAGGTTGTGTGGCTTGCTTCTATCTTGCGACCCTTGACGTTCCGCGGGTGCACGCTTTTGGGACTCAATCGTCAGTTGTTCAATACGGACTTAACATTGTTTTGTTTGTTTCGCTTCCAGCATCTGACAGGGAAAATCACATCTATTTGCGGACTTGCTTATTCGCGTACAGCCCTCCAGCCCGTGGGCGCTCACCCGCGAATCTGGTTGGACGCGGCAGTCGTCCCTACTTCCCCCCGTGCCCCCTTTTCTTGGTGCTGCTCCCCCACGCCCCAGACTTTTCAGCCCATGGGGTTCTTGCTCACAAGCAGAAGATGGGTGACATGCCACCATGGGGTGTGCTCACGCGCGTGGATATGAGCTGTCCTTGACACGGGGGTGGCGGATGTTTGTGCTTGGACTGTGAGACACGTTGGAGAGAGCGGTGTCGTTGAGGTCGCGTGCATGGGCAAGCCAAGCGAACAAGACACAAAGAAGAAAAGGGCAACAATAATGATTCAGGGGTTGAATGGGCCAGCCTCAGGAGATCGAGACTTCGTCTTTCGAGACCGCATCGTGAACACGACAGGCTGTGCGACTGGAGTTACCCGTGTCTAATCAGAGGCCAAGACGGAATGCCCTTGTACCTCTCGGTGATCATTTTCTGGCAGGGGTCTGGCAAGGACATATTACGATACATCCGTGTGAGCCAGAGGTCGTCGACGATGTAGGTAGCACATACCGTCGATAGGGGCGGAGAAAATCAAGTCGGTGAGCCAAAGAGCTCAAACGTTGCCGAGAAGAAATGCCTGAATAACACACACTCAGTTGTACATGTCGTGTCAGAGTCGTGTGTTGCGTAGTAAGCTTGGGGGATGACGAGCTGGGACCGAAGGAGGGGCGTGTGCCGCAGCTGGGATGCGATGACAGGATCTGTCCTGAAGGCGATGCTACAGTACTCGTCCCGGCGAAGGATGGAGAGGAGGGTCAATGATTGCTTGCTGAACTCTGCTGGGATGTTACGTGCAGCGAGTGAGATGGTACGTTGGAGATCTGTGATCGACGCTGCGGTAGGCCGGCTGTCACGTTGAGCTGCTAGGGTCCCGTCCTGCTGTGCGATTGGTATTGTCCAGATACGTTTAGGAATCATCGAAATGAAGGATTGGAATCTGATGTCGACCCCATCGCCGATGACTGAGGGGACGCGAGAGGCACAGCGCGGCCAACAAAGAAGGCAAGAGTGATGAGACAAGTGCCTCGCACCTGCTCTTTCCACAATGTCAAGGCGGCCTCACATCCAGTCATCTAACCCTCCATCTTGGTCCGCAGGACGAACCTTCTTTCACCGCCAGAAAGATTACGACGAATAGGAAATGCGACAACGAGCTATGGCGTTGTCAAAAGAAGTTGGTGGTGCAGTCGCTGCAGATACTTATCAGGGAACTCAGCGATTGCCGCGCGACACAAAGTCAAGGCCCAAATGAGCTTCTATCTGTTGGCGCGCCCGCCACAACAGCGATAGTCCTCAGAGCCTGGTCCTTGCAGGACGGGCCGTCACCCACTTAAAGCACATACTCCCACTCGTGTCTCAGCCTGTGGCCATATGAGCGTTTGGAGGCCATGGTCTGTAAGGGTGTATGGCCACAGCGCGGGACTGGGTTCTTGCTGCCCGGCAGAAGTAATAGAAGGACAACACAGGGGATGGTCAGGCTGCCCCGGGTTGGTGGTGGTGGTGGTGGCTGGCGTCCAGGATGGTACAGATGGGCGCTGACAAGAAGGATGGATGAGTGGAGTAATCGGTGGCTTCTTCACTGTCTGTCAATCACTGGTCTAGATTTGTGCAACGAGGACGAGGCAACCAAGCGAAGGCAGCTAAGCAAACGACAATGTGCTGCGGTGCATTGGGGTCGGTGAGTTGGCATACTCGACGTGTGGGTGGAGAGTTACAGAAGAGGAACAATGAAGGAATGGCCGCACTGGACGAAACCTCCGAGATAGGCGTCAACCCAAATGGAGTGCGTCGCCAGCACCGCAAATGAAGTGATAGAATGGCGCATGCCTGGCACCCCAGGGAAACGAGCGACATTTGGCGGGGTGTGGAGGAAGATGCCGAGAGTGGACTCCGAGATCGCGGTCGATGGATGACGTGCGAGATGCCGGCGATGAAATGTGTGGCAGGCACGATGCAGAAAGCCAGAGAAAATTTTCATGGAGGACAAAAGAAGGCGCGAGCCAGATCTGGTTGCCTGATTGTTGTACCTTCTCAGTGGCAGCAGGCCGCATTTACGCTGTACGTGACATCGTCCAAGCTGCAACTACAAACTAAGGTGCCAAAAGCCAGTTGTCGTGCGGTGGGACGAGGATGGGCTGACGAATCCTATACGAAGTTGCAGCGGTCTGAAGCAATCTTACTTTTCTAGAGGCGTGTCTTGAGACTTTGAGGATAGCGAGGCACGTAGGGGAAGTGGTCAATGGTAACAATTACCTACATCGCGGCCTTAGCTAACTGCTTTCTGCCGAGCACAGCATAACCACTGTCTCTTGGGCCGACAAAGGCCTCCCTGCACAGGGTTAATCAATAATCAGGGACTTGGCTAATTTTGTACGCCCGTGGGGCCGTTGCTGTTTGTCCTTTCAGATTATGAGGCTGTAGTGTCAATACCTGTACCTGGTAAGATTCGCAACTGGCGGGGATGCTTGTCGTGGGGTGTGGGGTGCTGAATTCTGGGGCACCAGTGCTGTGCCCTGGGGAGTTAAGCCAGCGGCGGAAATTTGGTGCCAATGACTAACAGCACAGCCCCACGTCGGGAGGTTTCGGGATGCCTGAGTCTCATCGTTGCTGCTGCCTACTCTGCACTGCCCTGGCCTTGCCCTTGCTTCGCTACACACCTCTGTGAGCAGCTGCGAAACACACGGGGTTGCAATTGAGGTACAACCGCTCTAGTCCTCTGCACAGAACGGGCAATACTTCTTATCAGCCTCCTCCCGCGAATGCGTCGATTTGGGGGTTTCATGGGTGAGCCTGCTGCTGACTCCTCCTTCAACACCACGCAACTATCGCAGGCCCCTCATACTCCAGCTGCACAATTTCATATCGGCGTCTCCGCTATGTCCCGATTAGGACATCCCGCGTCAAGCCGACAATCTCGCTCTCGTGAAGCTTCGTCGTGGCCCGCGGCGACTGAGACATATCTGGCGCTTTGCCTGAGCGCTAGATAGCCTCGGACTCATGAGCCCACTGTCGTTTCTGTTGCCAGAAAGGTAGCATCGCTGTTGGGCCCGGCGACCTGCATTGATCTGCGTGCCTGATGTACACGTATGCAGGTGCGAGCGCATAGACACTTACGGCGTTCACGCCTGGCTCTGTAACAACTGGAGCATTTTCTGAGTCAGGCACTCGGTCTCAATGGAGTCAACGACATCATCATTCCTTTGGGTTTTCCTCTCAACAATACAGGAAATATTCATTCCCTCTCGAGCCACACCCCTTAAGACGGACAGGGATGCTGTTATCGGGACTATGGGGTTGTGGGGAAGAGGGATCTGACGGAATGACTTCATGCCCTCCTTGGACGCAACAGGGGTGTGTGTCTCTCAAACAAGGTAATCCTGCTAACTGATAACAGCTATTCGGGTTGCCAAATCTGAATGCGCACGAGTCGCTTGCCAACGGCCAATTGGCTGTCAATCCCGGAATTCGACCCCAGTCACCCAAGCACTGTCGGGGAAGGATTTATGGCACAGATACATGACATTGTGCCAATGGTGTACGAAACTCAGAACTGCTTGGGCCTGTGCAGGGATGAGAACAAACACTTCGTCTATTGGAAGAAGCGCTGTTTAATGCGGTCATGCCTCGAGGCACCGCGTCGGTCTCTTTCCCTTGGCCGGATCCATCTGAGACAACAGAACCATGCGGCTTGACCGAGCTCTACCGAGGATGTCCGATCTCCGGCAGAACGGTGTTTGACAGCATCGTCGCATTGTCTTCAGCTGCTGCTCAGTCGGTCACGCCTGGTCTTGCTACCCGTTACTTGTCGCTGGCCAAGCTCGAGTGGCTTCATCTCCTCCACTCTCAGCATCAGTTGTTAATGATCACTTAGTACACGCCCACATCACTGATCTGGTCTGCCGACGACCATTCTCGCCGTAGAAACTAAACCAATATCAACTCGAGGAGCCAAGAACAGGGCAACTGCGAATGGCACGCCTCAGCTGGATCACACCGGTTGCCGCATGATTATCGTCCTGATATTGTGCACTGAATATGCGGTCCTCCGCACAAGCGATCTGGGCCACTGCTTCCAAATCAGTATTTGCAACGCCACAAGCGTGGCCCATCTACCTTCAAACGACTGGCGAAGCCGGCTGACGTACAGTCTGGTTGTCGAAATATACAACAGAGGAGATATGATATCCTGGGCCGAGGCCACGCACGCAATCTGATCACGTCAGTGCAGGGCTTCCACACGACATTCGTTGAGATTCTCATTACGTTACGCACCAAAACCTATGTATTCTCAGCTACGACCCCATACGACAACATCTGAGATTGCGAGGGTTAAATAGCAATAATGGCAGCGGGTCTCTTCCTGAGCTTGTACCAGAGCACAGTAGCTGATTGGAGATGTCTTCCGTGCTGGAAGTCCAAGGGTGTGCTTGGCGGTTTCGGTCAAGGTCTCTTACCGTGAGGCGCACGGTACGGCACGGCACAGGGCCACCACGTTGATCTTGTCTGCGGGGTCGAGAGAAAGCGACAGTCGAAGCATCAGTCCGGCGGCAGTGCCCTGGCACCGCGAGCCTCAGCCCTCGCCCGTGGCCACCTGTTGGCAATCAAGTGATGAACCGATACCCAAGCCAGACTTAGACGGAGCATCATGCAGCGGTCCGTCTCTGGTTTAACCTCAAATGCAAGCAAGCAATTGTTCTATCCCTCTTCCGTCTATCGGATGTGCAGATGCAGCTTTGCGATCTCAACCACCAGAACCAAGGTTTTGACCCCCTGATACAGCCGATCGCTTATGACGGGAATTTGTGTAAAGTTGTGCTCCTCCGTTTGCATATCGAAAAGTAGTGATCGCTTCTGACTTCCGTCCTACGAAGGGAATGGTAGAGGACAATTCCCTCGAAAGATCGTCAACCGTGCCCAGAAGCATTGCGGTTATATTGCGGCGCATCTCTACCTACGACTCGACTGAAGATCTTGGCGGGCCTGGAACTATAGCAGATTGCTGTGACCATTCTGCTCGAGCAGAGGGCAGTTGCCAATTCATTGTCTGATTGTATCAGACTACCCACTCGCGACTTCAACCACGGCCCATCTTTGGATCTGTCCTTTCCGATGGGCAGTCCCCTGCAAGGTTCCCAGCACGGGTCGTAACCGCTTGGCAGCTGGCGGATGCATCGTCCTGCATCCGGCCTCCAGGGTTGATGCATCCCGCATGTATCGCCTCACCTTCACGGGGACGACGCTCCGTATCCCGCTTCGGTCCAGCGAGTCGCCTGTTGTTTGAAGACCTGCCGCCAGTGTTTTGTTTGCTTGCTTCTTTCGCGGGGTTCGCGACTTACATGAGACTGGGGTTACCCGTTCATGGCTGCGGCATTGATGCAGCCTCAAAGCCTTGTTTAGTGCTCCGACAAATCACCTATATATCTGCCTATCGTAATAGGCAGAGAGCTTTGACACGAGCCTATTCCAATCGAAATGATTTGGGGACTTCCGTTGGTCTGTGGTACATCCGGGAGAAAGTCTTCACAACCGGGCACGAAAATGTGATGCGACGGGCGTCAACGTATGGAAGCCAGCACCTGCGGTGTCCCGCGCGACCCTCGGTGGCTTGATGGTCTCGACCCATTCTTCTTATAGGTAGGTACTGCGCGCCCAGCCTTATCGACTCGTCCGCGTGCGAAAGCTGTCGGTACCTCAACCGGCCGCCGAATGGGTGCAGACATCCCACGATCAAATGCGGAGGGAGTTGGTCCTTCGCCTGATACGTCGAGACACCACAGCTTACATATGACGACTTTGGACCTTGCACACTATCTCTTGACCTCGTCCTGGGGCAGACTAGACCCCGTCAGCTGAAGTGGTACGGGCGCTTCGGACGTTATTGTCGGTCAACCCATCATGAATAAAAGCACACTTATCACACTGTGGGGGCGTCAACCGTTTATCTCGCCCTCTGTCACCATTGCAACCCACTGTGCCGTTGCACCCCACGACAAAGTGTCTCCAAAACATGGAACGGGTCCCAGGACGCAACACCACGAGGATATGCACGCACAGGAAGATGCTATGCGTCGACGGCGTCATTTGATAGCCATAATCAAACCAGATTGACCGGTCAGGATGGCTCCGTCAATAGGATCTAGGAACCTTATCTGGAGGATGCGGGGGATGAGCAACCCCAGTCTTTCTGGGGTCGATGAATTTGGGTGGCCGCTACTCGCTGAGGGTGTCATCTTCATCAATCTTAGTTCTGGCTCGACCGGTGTGAAATGGCCTCAAGGTGACAAACAACATCTCCATTGGCTCAAGGCTTTTCGTCTGACCTCTCGGAATGCACTTCAGCCTACAGGAATAACCCAGTCCGAACCATAGTCGAATCCATGTGGACTGGTCATTAGGAACGTGCATTATCAGTTGCCCCTAATTGATCGCCGCGATGGTGCTGTCCGCCGAACCAGATGATTCGCTTCCCCCTGCAGCAGCGAAACGCAAGGCCCCGAGACCAATACTACACTCAAAGGACCGGCCGCTGATCTTGCTCCGATGCCGACGATTTCACGATCGATTACGTCGGTGCCCGAAGGACGAGAAAGCAAGCCAATGAAATTTGCAGGTCCTCAAGTCGTGCGACATACCATACACTTTTGCCGGAGGCGAAGCTTGGGCGTGTCTCCAACCAGGGCTCGTTACGAGAAGTTACACGTTTTGAGGCTAAATAACAAAAGCTTGTGAACAGTCCGATAACGAGTTGGCCCCGGGCGCCGCGAGCCAGATGCGTCGCCAGATGCGTCACCAGATGCACATGCTCAATTGCTCCGTGGACTAAGCAGGTCTTGCAGAATTCGTACTCGGAGACACAGAACCAAAGATTCAAAGAGACCATGCAAGTCATCCACTTGCCTATTTCTCCGGAAGAGTTTTCAACGAGATGCACACGCCTCTCCGAATCGAGCGCATTACCTTTGCATCTCTTGAAAAGCAGGGGCAAGCTGTAACGTCCCCCAACACAAGGTCACACTCGATGGTAAGTTGTTCGGACTTGTTTGACGACATATTGAAGCTGTTCGACGTGCGCACGATAACACACGATAACAGAGCTCATCTGTCACATGTTGGGAACTAGAACTGCCTGTCTACCTAGTAGTAGTATTCTGCAAGCCTCAGTCGAGTCGAGGGACATTGGAGTCACATACCGCAATTTCAATGGCTGCTTAAGGCCTCGCTGCCGAGATGACTGGATAATCCCAAGCCTCTTCATCGATCGCCCACCCTCGACTATGAAGGGCTGGGACACAATGCATGCTGCTCACGGCTTTTTATTGTTCGGTTTTGCCTCGTGGCATTTGTATCTGCCATACAGCATCCTCGATTCACCTCAGAGAGCAAAGTCCAGACCTCCTCAACAATCTTTACGCCTCCGCCATGTGTGTCTTCCCCGCACTATCAAGCCCTCATATCCCGTCACCCGGTTTCGACCTCCAATGTTGGTGGTGCATCGTATTGCCTTCCCGGTGTAGAAAGACTGAGACCGACGATGTACTGTACATGTTGCCAAAGGACAACCACTGAGCAACTTGACAAACTACACGCCCCCCTTCATTGTGAACCCGTATCTGCGACAGCCATCTGCAGGGCGAGATTGGCTGTGGCTTGGGTAAAATACGCACTGTCGTGCTACCTCGGTCGGCGAACGCAGCCACACAAGTATAGCCATTACCCAATCATTAAGAATTGGAGAACGCCTTTTTTTCTTTAAATTCCCCAAAGTTGATTCATGGGGCTGACCAGACAATCATTGCAGGGCAAGTAACATCTGTTTGGTAATCCACGAAAGTCGAGATGCTTGTGATGAGTGGCAAAGCAACGATGGGTATGCGGCCCGACGGAGGGTCGGCATGCCTGGGGAAGCCCCAACTCCAGCTGCACGTCTGTGGCGGTGCCCCATATGTCGGAGAAAGGTATGGCTAAGCTGCTCCTCAAGAAGTGCTCGAGCATAACCCAAAGTGAGTTTGACAGCTTTACTGACAAGTATAGATCTGGGCGAAGCACTCGAACACAAGCTAAGTTAAGCGTCGGACCCTGATTCGAGTTTCTCCACTCCAACAGCCAGGCCCCGTCACTCAATCCAGATTTCTGAACGTTCAGCGACAAGGACAAATCCAGCGGGATATGTCCTGAATTCTCGTTTCATAGTGTGCCCGACCATGGCCGTTGCACCCGCATCCGAAAGCCATCGGTTGCGGCCAAGGCATCGCAGCCAGCACCATAATCGGTCAATCCTGCGAGGTAACAACGGCTGCGAACCAACCAAGGCTGCGCGGTTCATCTCCAGAACAAACAAGAAGTCTCTTCCTGGTGGCACGACATGAGAACAACCCGGGAGGCTGCATCGTTGCGCGCCCAGGTAAAAGCGTTGCTCGTGGGCGTGGCAATAAGCATATTGAATGTATCAAATGAATACTTGAACCTTCCGTAGACCATTGATGTATCTTACACAACTTCTTGGGGATATCGGCTTCCATCGTGTGGCTGCTTGAAGGCGTCCAAATATCAGAGCATACCGTTCCAGCCGCCTCGCAGCCTGCACCATCGGCGTTGAGATACCCAGCAAATAACCAACCACGTTCAGAGTCTCAGTCGGATAGCGTACCACATCTTCGGCGATGTCCATATAACTACACATCCACATCGAGCCCCTTGCAGCTCCAGCTCGGTTTTCATAGTTCCCGTCCTCTAACTCCACCTGACGCCGAAGAGACTGAGAGCTTTCTTCCCGGCGCTCCTCGTAGCATCGGCTCTCTCGAGGTAGATCCTCTCGTGGCCCTTGGCATCGAGATAGAGATGCTTGTATTCGTATTCGTCGTGGCCACGGGGCTTGATGAGGTGGACGTGTGCAACGCCGTTCTGACGGGGTCCATCAACCTGCTGTCGTTAGCAAAGCTTGTTCGAAGCTGATTCCAGGGTAGTGAGGTCTTACATGGAAGTGCATCATCAGGTGGTCGCCTTGGGAATCAGATTTCTCCAGGGTGCTTCAAATTGTCAGTATTTATTGCGCAATGGCTGAGGCTACTGGTATGAGGACGTACGAAATAGGACGGGCCCTTCGCCATTTGTTCATGGTCTCTTCGCCGTGCGCTGTGATCTTCTTAGGGTCACCCAACACTTCGAGACATCTAGGGTCTTGCTTGATGCGATCGACTGCTCGGTTGAACTGTGAAGTTCGGCTATCGGGGGAGAACACATCAGTCCAAAGGAAGTATCCGACTCCACCCTGCATTCAACGTCAGCGTTATAAGTTCTCAGCAATCCCGTCTTCGTCCAGAAGACCGTACCGTGAGCACGACACCAGCGATGATCATGCCAAAGTTGAAGCTCTGCTGCGTCGCGCGCGAGGCCTTCTCGCCCGCCGACAGCTCATTCCACGGGACAAATCCATCGTCGTTGAAAGCTGTGACTTTGCGTCGGCGCGGGCCTGGCGCAGGCGCGGCACCGAGGCTGTTCTGCGTTGCGTATAATCGGGCAGGAGAAGAAGCTGGTAGAGGTCGGAACGCGGGGAGGAGGGGGCGCAAAGCGCTGGCTGCTGTATTGACCTTCATCCTGGAGAAGTGTCGCTGGCCATCGTATCAGGACTTGTCGTCCTGGTTTTGACCGTTTCTGGATTTGATGATTGGGTTGTCGTGCTTGAAGTTCTGGCACGAGACCCTGGTTCCTCTTGTGGAGAGCTCTCGGCACAAGATCGGCACCTTCAGAGAAACTACCCTGTATCGTATTTCAGAAGACTCTGAACAACACTAGGACATCATATTTGGCTGAGATATAGTACGATATGCAATGATAGTTTGATTTGTACCGAGTACTCATTCTCTTCAAAAAGTCGACCTTTGGCTTATTTGAAAAGTTGTGCTCGTCGTGGGTGTTTGGAGTCAAATCTGGATGATGACAACCTCCCCTTTGACATCCCAGAAGTTCTTAGCAGCTACAAGCACAACCCAGGTCGACCTTTCCACGATGATTCCCAAGACTGTACTGGATCGCATTCCGAATGAGCCATGGTGTCTAACAGCACTGGAGCAAGCCCAATCTGCCTTACCAGAGGCGATTCTCAACCACAGTCTCCGAGTATTTCTAATCGCTCAGTGGCTCGCTGATGCCGAGGTTGATGCCGAACTCGATGCACCATTGCCACTGCCTCTCATTTTCGCAGCTGCAATCTTCCACGATATGGGTGCCTGTGATCTTTACAACAGGAAACAGCGTTTTGAGGTGGAAGGGGCCGATGCAGCCGAGACACATCTCATTGCTAATGGCATACCCAAATCTGACAGTCATAAGGTCTGGGTAGCCATTGCTCTGCACACAAGCCCAGGTATTGCCGAACGCATTGACCCGTTTACGAGACTGATACGGAACGCCGTTAAGATCGATTTTTCGGAAGCAAGTCAGGAGAAGCACAGCGCAAAGAATTTCGTTGCGTCTGTTGAGAGAGATCTACCGAGACTGAATATTGAGAGAGTCTTGGCAAATGCGGTCGTTCAACAGGCGGAGAAGATACCGGAGTCTGTTGACGGAATGAATTGGCCAGACTCAGAGAAGCACCCTAAGGCGAGCTGGCCAGGTATATTGTTACGTGCTCATATTGAGTACCCAGATTATGATGGCATTAATCCTGCCTTCTGATCAAAACGTCACGCTCGTGGTCCGAACGGTGACGAAGCTGTGAATTGAAACATTGCCGATGCAGAAACCACGCGTGTTTTCTCATAGTTCTTGAAAATAGGCCTTGTCCAAAGATGAATCTGATCAGTATCACTACTTGACCAAAGAGTGGTAAGGCTGGCCGTAATTAGTCGCGGTCTTGGGCAGAATCCGCACGTTGGTGGGGGGCAAGGAATTGGGAACCTTAAAGGGACTAGCGCCCCCTCGATATGCCACCTTCACCACATTGACGTCCCTCGCCTTCGATCCCCTGAGCGCGACAATTCCAAGCCACGACAACCCCTTCTCCCAGCCAACTTGCGCAGCGCACCCTGTCCTACACGTACAACGAAAACAGAGCACGAGACTGCGGCATTATACCACACACACATATAGGCGGATTCCTCACCGGTCATCATGAGCGGCCTCGCGACTAAGCAACAGTCGCTGAAGATCTTCGATAAGCTGAAGTCGAAGCAGGCGAACAAGGTATGTTCTTGTTGTGCAACACACTGCGTCGTTTTGAAAGTGATTTTGATCGAACTTGAATCTGTAGATCTGCTTCGACTGCGGTCAGAAGAACCCAACATGGACATCAGTCCCTTTAGGCATCTACCTCTGCCTCGATTGCTCCTCCAACCACCGTAACCTCGGTGTTCACATCTCCTTTGTGCGATCTACCAACCTCGATCGTACGTTCGACGCCCGTACTTCATTCGCGAGGACATAGATACTGACGACATGCATAGAGTGGCAATGGGATCAGCTCCGGATCATGAAGGTGGGCGGTAACGAGTCCGCGACTAAGTTCTTCCAACAAAACGGCGGCACTGCAGCACTCAACAGCAAGGACCCGAAGACAAAGTACGAATCCAACGCTGCTACAAAATACAAGGCGGAGCTCAAGAAGAGGGCTGCTCGCGACGCTCAAGAGTAAGCGGCCCAGCTAATGTGTGCTTTATCCTGAGACCTGGCTGACATAGACAGGTACCCCGACGAAGTTGTGGTTGATGGTGTCGAAGGTGACTCTGCCACTCCTGCTGGCGAGCCCGACGACGATTTCTTCTCATCCTGGGACAAGCCCGCCATCAAGCGACCTACACCCCCGATCTCACGCACTGCGACACCCCCAGTTGTCGGCCGAACCCCCTCTCCCTTCCTCAACGCCAACAAGGACGGCGCGCGATCCGCCTCCCCCCTTTCAAAGCCCGACGGCGAGGCCAAGCCTGCTGCTAGCCGTATCACCACATCTGCTGCCCTGCGCAAGACTGGAGCCGCTGGCGGTCCCCGCAAGGCCAATGTCCTGGGCGCAAAGAAAACTCAGAAGCTCGGAGCCAAGAAGGTCACTGCTGACGTCATTGACTTCGATGAGGCTGAGAAGAAGGCGAAAGAGGAGGCTGAGCGTATCGCTAAGCTGGGATACGACCCTGAGGCTGAGGAGGAAGCGGCACCAACTAAGAGTGCTGCTGCGTCAACTCCCTCGAACATCATCTCGCCAACACCCGTCAGCCCCGTCCGTGGGTCGCACAGCAGACAGAAGTCGGACGCAGAGATGGAGCGCCTCGGTATGGGCGTGCAAAGGCTCGGTTTCGGTATGGTTGGTGGTGGTGCCAAGGCATCTGCCTCAAGCGCACCCAAGAGGAACGCTGGAGGTTTCGGCTCAGTTGGTCCTGTCAAGGCCTCTGTCGAAGGTAAGTTCAACCTCTTTCCCTTGCACCGATGCTGAGGACCAGGCTGACACTATATGGAAGATGACACCGACTTCGCACGCAGCAAGTTCGGCACCCAGAAGGGCATCTCTTCCGATGAGTACTTCGGCAAGGGCGCCTACGACCCCAACTCACAGGCCGAGGCCAAAACTCGTCTCCAAGGCTTCGAGGGAGCCAGCGCCATTTCCTCAAACGCCTACTTCGGCCGCCCCGAGGACGAGCCCGAGGAGGAGTACGGCGATCTCGAATCCGCTGCCAAGGACTTCGTCCGTCGCTTCGGTATTACCGCCGGTGATGATCTTGAGAACTTGAGCAGTATGGTCGGCGACGGCGCAACGAAGCTGCAGGGAGCTATCAGGTCTTATCTGGGTAACTAAAATGATGGAAAGCACGGTACAGGGGAGGAAGTGGTCTCTATGTGAGCGCTGAGTTGAACAGTGTCACTCACGGCTTGCTCGTAATGCTGAGATGTGAGTATTAAGCGGCAGCTTGGGCACAGGGACATCGGGCAAGGGTCCTACGAGCACCATGGTGAACGGCTGGAAAACTTTCATAATCGTCGGTAGCATGAAATAGACACGAAATTTTCATATGGCAACTCTACATACAATAGTGATGAGTACAAGGATAGCATCACAAGAATGCGAGTGGTCTGAGAAAAGATGCATCAATTTCCAAACGCCCAGACTCGATCTAAAAGTCGTAATCTACATGTCATTTAACAAACATCGCGTACCATACTCAAGCACTACATTAGAGTTTGGCAATGAGCTGGTTGCCACCCTGGAGTGCCTTGACGGCATCGTTGACGAACTCGTCGACAACAGCCTTTGCTGGCTTCTGCTCGTTGCAGACAGCAGCGCACTTGCCCATTAGGTAAGGCCTGATCTTGTCCATCGGGTCATCCTCGTCATCATCAGACTGAGCCTCCTGCTCCTTGAAGATCTTGTCAAGGTCAGCTTCATAGGGGATGGTACCCTTCGCAGTCAAGTCCTTGATCTCCTGCTGACGGTTCTCCTCCCAATCGCGAATGTAAGGAGTAGCACGGACACGGAGCGGACGACCAGTGAAAATAAGTGTGCGGATGTTGTCGTCATGACCAGCGGTGCGGACGGCCTCCTTGTGTACCTTAGGTGCGCCAGCCTCATCGGTCAGAATGAAGCGTGTGCCGACCCAGACGGCACTGGCGCCCATCATGAGCGAGGCAGCAAGAAGTTGACCGTTGTGAATACCTCCTGCAGCAATGACCTGAACTGGTCGGCCAGTCATTGGGGATGTGAAGCCCTTGCATGCTTCGACACAGGCGGGAATCAGGACAGTGGTGGGAATGTCACCAGTGTGGCCACCGCCCTCACCACCTTGGGCACAGATGATATCGGCACCGAGCTCGAGACACTTCTTGACGTGCTTGACGTGGCCAACCATGTTCATATAGTAGACGCCTCCCTTGTGAAGCTTGTCGACAACGGCCTTCGGAGGCACACCAACGGCGGAAACAAAGAGTTTGGTACCGGACTCGATGATAGTGTCGATGAGCTCGTTCAGCTGACCCTTGGTATAGTCGTAGCTACAGTGCTCGTTAGCTGAAGTGCATCAAGAAACTCCGGGGCTGGCCCCGGGCTGACTAGTGATGCCAGAAAAGCATGTGATGCTGACCGGTGTCTTCAGGGCTTGGGAATCCAGGGCGTCAGCTTACTTGGTCTTGCGAGCGTTGCCACCAACTTGAGGCAGAAGCAAATCAACACCAAAGGGTGCGTTCTTGTCGTCGAGATAGCTCTTGAGTTCCTCAATCTGCTCCTTGAGCATGGCTGGGGTGTAACCCATGCCACCAATGACGCCGAGGCCGCCGGCGTTGGAGACAGCGGCAGCGAGCTTGGGCCCTGCGGCGACGTTCATACCAGCAAGAAGGATAGGGTGTTTGATGCCGAACATGTCCGTGATCGGAGTTCGGATCTGCTCTGAAGTCACGAGAAATGTCAGTCGAACGAAGTCTTTCATGACTGTCGCATAGAAGCGGCTCATCGGCGAGTGACAGAAGGGAGACTCACGTGCGGAAGCCATGACTGCGGTATTGTGATGAGAAGTGACGCTGATACGATGTTGAGTAGGTGAAGCAAGACAAGTGTTTGTGCGTGAAGATGAAGGCAGAATGTTGTCTGAGGAAGAACTGGGAAAAGAACAGGAGGTGATGGCCAGGTTGAAGGAGGACGAGCGACGGCAATTCGGTGGACAATTCGCATGTGCTGCATGGGCAAGGACAGTCAAGCAACAAGTGGCTGCGTCAGAGTGGGCAGCTCGGTACACCGAGGCACCATATGATTTGTGTGGTCAGCGGAGGTACCTCTTCAGAAGGAAGCCGAGGTCCAGTACAGCTGACAATCAAAAACAGATTAGCGCGGGGGGACTGGTGATCCAAAGAAAGTGGGGTACCGAATCTGGGTCTGGGGAAGGAGCATCGGGAGTGGAGGCGGGATATGGAAGGCACGAAGGAAGGACACGAAATTGTGAGGAGTTCAAAAACGTGCCGAGGAACTTGGACCTGAACCCTCAACATGTCACCGATCTCGCTACCCTTTTTGTGCAGATTGGTCCAACGCTTCGTTTCACTGTACAGCCCTGAGCTACCTACGGAGACCTGCAATTCCTGAACCGGGCAAGGGTTGCGGCATTCTCGCAGCGAAAATAATGTCATTAACCCGAAGGCGTAATCCTCGTTGGCTACACACACGGCCGATTCACTATCACCAAGCCTCAATTTGAGCGTTCTGTTCTCTGATGACTGAGATATGATTTCGATTCAACCATCTGAAATTGGCAATTCTATCCGCAAAATGCTTTGGCGATTGCCATCAGACCATCTGCAATCCTTATCACCGACTCGACGTCAACCCACTCTTCGTTGCCTTTCGATGCATTTGAAGCTGCTCCTACAGGACCCCATGCTATGAGAGGTATTCCAGCTTCAGGAAGAGCCGCACAGTCTGCCCATTCAATGGAAGCCGCAGGCCCAGATGCTTGCTTGCTGACCTCATCGATTGCCTCGGAAATGAGGGAAACGAGGGGGTGCGACAGAGCCGTACTGAACGGATCGTGCGAGGATGTGACACGTAATGAGAAGCGGAAAGACGGCTTCTTCTGGGACACCATATCGAGAACCTTCTGAATTGCCTGCTCGACCACGTCTGCTGTCTCGCCAGCCACCATTTGCCACTCAAGCGCAACTGTGCAGGATGCTGAGTTGGCGCCTGGCTCTAAGACTCTGACACGCTGCAGCCCGTCTCTGAGTTCTACGGCGGTACCAGATTTCCTTCTTCTGCACTTGTCCAGCTCAACGAGAAAGTACGCTGCTTGTGTGATCGGATCGGTCTCGAGATCCACGAAACCGTCTGGAGCGTCTGGGCCGTTGTGGACATCAACTTCAAGGCTCACTGTGCCGTTACTTTCGGCAACAAGTTTTTCTGCTGTCGGCTTAGTAACAACAGCTCCATGTGCTCGCCACCCAGCAGCTAGGACCTGTTCGATTCCGACGTCTGCACCACTGCCACCTGCCACCGCAGTGAGAATGACATCGCCGCGAAGGTTCATGGCCTTTACTCGTGCCAGAGTCAGCATGTTTGCCGCTAGACCTCCTTTCATGTTCGCTGCCCCGTCACCATAGACTCTCGTTCCGTGTATTTTAGCTTTGCCCGAGCCAAGAGGTGGCGCATCGGCGTTGGTCTTGACGTCAAGGTTTCCGTGCAGCATGAGCCTCTTGCCGTTCCCATTTCCACGGACAACACCAACGATGGAAGGACGACCTGTAATGTTTTCGAGCCAGTGACACTCGATATCACGATGCTCCAGCCACGCCATGACGTACTCGGCGATACTTGTCTCTACAGGTCTCTCGTGTTTGCCCGACCGTGAGCTGATCGACATGATATTTGTCAACTGCTCAACGAGATGCGCGGGATCTTCGAGCCGAGTGTCCTTTGGGATCTTGTACGGTCTCGCTGCCTCTGTACTCAGAAGCACAACAACAGAGTCCTTGTTCAAGCCAAGAGTGTCTTTGTCGACAGCACCGAGCCGGCGCAGGGCGGCGAGACCTGCTGCACCACATGGACCAGTGTGTACGCCCCAGTTGTCGAAGTCCAGGATGGCCTCGTGGGACTCCTGGTCTGCTATGGTAACGGCAGCGCCAATGCCCGCTTGCAGAACTGGCCACGAGGTTGTTGATACAGTGCCGCAGTCGAGGCCGTTCATGATTGTAGGAGTCGTCCTGATTGAGATGCTTTCTCCTTCACGCAGGCTCTTCCACAAACAGGCGGCGGAATCCGGTTCTACGGCCATTACGGTGGTGGTGCTGCCTTGCCGTCTGTAATGCGTTACGACAGCTTGTGCGAGTGATCCGACTCCAGCTGGTACGATGACTAGGTCAGCGGTTTCCTCCCCAAGCTGCATATCGATCTCCCGCAGACAAGTCGAGTATCCGTCGACGATCCACTGTTCACGGCAATGTCAGGTACCATCATTTGAGATCACTTGGCGAGCTTCCGGAGATGGAAAAACGTACCTCGGGAAGCTCCTGATAATCATCGAAGCCGCAGTCTTGAATCAGGAGGCCTTTCTCAGCAGCCGAACCCCTTGCAGCCTCAAGAATGGCATCATCATACGACTTGCCGGTATTGACGACCTCAGCACCCTCGTTCCTGATGCTGGTGATCATGTTCGCGTCCATATTCGCAGGCACAAAGATCTTAGCGGGCATACCGAACATTTGCGCCAACCTAGCAACAGCTCTACCATGGTTTCCGTCTGTGGCGGCGAAGAGGGCGGTCGTTGATGACGCTGTGGCCGCCTTTATGGCTTTGATGTCAGCTCCCACGGGCAAGTTGAACGCCCTGAGAACCGCACGGTAAGTCCCCCATGATGCACCAAGAATCTTGAAGGAAGGCAGGCCGAGTCTATCACCCTCGTGCTTGACGTAGACTTTGCCCAGATTCAACTCCTGAGCAAGACCGTCGAGAGGAATAAGGTCTGTCTGAGCATAGCCTGGGAGACCTTCGTGAAAGTGAAACACATCCTCAAGGTCGGCAGAAGGACTCGAATGCCATTTCTGAGCATCAGAGTTAAAGTGAAGCGGCCGTCGAGTAATGGCCATTTCGGCGAGAAGGCGTATTAGTAGTGGCCTTATAGGTTGGGAGTTGTCCTTCGAAGTTGTAACGCGGGTCAATCTCAATCGCCAGTTGTGCTAACTTCGCCGAACGAGCCGTCTTATAGCAGAAGAAGGCGATGCTGAGATGCTGGTATCCATATAGTCGTCGCTCGGAGGTGGGTTGTTGTTTAACGCTTCACCTCGCTGCGCATGTGAATGCAGCCAGGAGGGGCGTTGGTGGCAAGTAGAGGCAAGGAGAGGCAAATCAACTCGTACAATCGACACACACCAGGAAAAGTCAAAGACGAATTGGGGTTTCGAGTGAATCTGAATAAGACTCTGTCATGCGTTTTCAAGATTTTACGAAGACATCGGTCGAAAAGCGAGCGGCAATGCGAGGCGCCCTCTGACAACTGCCCGATGATGGAGTCTGGAAGGCTGCCCGGATGGGAGGTGAGGGGCCTGGAATGATGGTGAAGGGTCGCCTACTTCACCGACGCGACCCCTCTGCGGAGAGCGGGAGTGCGCCGAATGGCCCCCATCCAGAAGAGAGTGGTTTTGGTGCTAAAGAAGTCGCTACTGGGGAATTTCACTTAGGTCATGGACTTTTGGCGCCAAAGCGAGTGGGCTTGGTGAACAAGAATGGATGGATGTCCGTCCGTGGCGGTCGCCCTCTAACAACAAGGCCGAGAAGAGCGAGCATGTAATTACTGGAGAATCTTATGATGGGTGAGAGGCACCCTTGTGGATCGGTGAGCCTTCCAAGGACGTTGGAGCAATGTTCATGGACCATGGCCGAGTGGGAATCGAAGTCCGAGACATGGCATCAATGAGTCTACTTATGATACGTAACATGTGCATATGTATGTTGTTCGGCAGTCAAATGGCGAAACGGCCGATCAATGCATCCTTTGGGCGATGGAGCTAAGGGGTGGCTAACTCGGTAAGGCACCTCAATTGTCGTTAGTGAAAGCCGGTGGAACAAGCATTGCTGCAGCCAGGACGAGCACATTGCCGTTCATGGGAAGATAAAAGTGGTCCGAGCTGGAAGCCAAGTTTGACCTCATGCATGCAAGTGTAGCTTTCAATTCTACAATCATGGAGAACGAAAAGATGGAGCCGGTAGCGAGACGGGGATTGAGCAAGTTGATGGGAACGTTGGTGGATCGGGCACAATCAATAGCCTTAATTGGTGGTGGTGATACGCTTGGCTTGTCCAGGTAGTCTGGGGGCGAGAAGCAGCGCATTCATTGTGCTGGAGATGCCGTAATCGTGAGTGAGCACGAAAAGAGGCTCTTCGTCATGTTGTGTTGGCAAGGAGTGTGCTCACGTATATCAGTGTAATCAACAGCAGCGGCTGACGAAGATGATTGGTGAGCGTTCAAATGCCTGTGTAAGAGAGCTGAATGTGGTCCGCGCGGCTCCCAGTCATCATGCATCACTGCTGAAATGGAATGACTTCCCATTGCGAAAAATCAATAGCGGGGAACGAGAGAGATTGTGTAATGGGGCCCAGCTTCTCATGCCTGCATGATAAGTTCGAGTTTTGAGGAGGCATTTGCACTTCACTTCCGGGAGGGGCTTGGATGCCGGATACATACATCGAACCCCGATGGCTGCATTGACGCCATGCCGGACTAGTGATGCGTGCAGCGCAGGTCTCGGCCGATAGTCGACATATAAGAGGCGCCTTATGCCTACTACAGATGGACACTTTCTCTCTCCCCTCTTTGGACGAATGTGTGGTGTGGTTGCCTGCCGGGAGGGAGCCGCCAATACGTTGGCTGGATGGGGGTCAGAGCTGAAGGGCTGCGATGGCCTATTCTTTCTCTTCTTTGGGGTCCACCAACCTTGTGTTGATGCATTCTCTCCGTCTGCCTCTGGGTGAGAGTCACGCCGTATGTTTGGGTAGGAATACTACCGTGTGTTTTGTGAAGCTGGCGACCATTGCCTGATACCAGCTCGGCCCAAGCACCACAACCCTAACCCTTTCGTCTCGGCTTAGCGAGGCAACTCCCCGCCAGTCTCGGCTCTCAGTCGTGCCTTCCCCTCCGCTCCGTTCTACCGCATTCAGCTACTCCGAGTCAGCTCAACGTACGTCCACCTTCTCTGACTGTGCTGCACTGCAACTCCGAGCAGCGAGCGCCGGAGATGGATGGATGACTGGCCTGACTCCCCGTCAGATTCTCAGCCGCTCCCTATCAAATCCTATCATACAGTATCACCTCGCATCAGCTCAAGGCAGCTGCCACATCCCAATCCTCCTGCCGGCCGCCATTGACTTCTTTACGCTCTTGCATTCTCGTGAACTGTGGCTAGCCTCTTCTAGCACTATTGAGAAAGGCCTCTGCGAATCTAGTCCATCGTGCCTTATCCCCACACACGAGCAGTCCATACATATATCCCTGTAACCCTATCGCTCTTCTTCCTCTCACATCTAGTCCCCGACATTTGCGCTCTGCGCCGCAAATCTCGGCCCCTCCTCAGCCGTGCACTCACGGGTTTCGGGGTCTCCATCACCGACCTCATCCTATCGTCAATCCCGCTTGTTACATTCAGTCGGGCCTGGCTGAGACTCGCGGAGGTCTCATCGCTCTCATACCGACATTCAGATCACGCCTGCAGAGCGCCCTCTGCGCCCTCTCGACTCCCGCCACCGGCGCCCTCCCAGCAGCAGCGATCACAGCTCCAGCATTTCGGATATTGAAGGAACTGCAAAAGCCGAGCCCTAAGCCCCATGATGGCCGAGTGGCCGAATGATGGCCAGCTTCCGCACTTTACGGGCTCTGCCTTTTTCGACCCTGGTCACGACTTCTCGGTGGTTCCGGAGGTGATCCACGTCCAGGATCAAGCGTTTCCACAACAAATACCTTGGCCTCACGCACCAGCTCATCCTCAACATCCTTCGCCACAGGAACCGCACTTGAGCCCTGCTCAACCGCAACCAAACGTTCCATATGGCCGGTCTCAGTCGACCACAACGTCGACCCTGGATCCGTCGGCTCTCACTCTAGATGCCTTCTTCAACAACAATGGCGGCTGGCGACCCCCGGAGCCTTGCAACTACTGCCGCCGTATGCGCTTGCAATGCTTCATGCTCCAGACCACGGCTGCCAATCCAAATCCTGTCTCGTCTTGTTCTGCGTGCGTAGCCCTGTTTCGCCAGTGCAGTCTCGCCGAGAGGGCGAAGCGCCATCACTCGGCTTTCGAGACGTCAAATCCGGTCATCGGTCAGTTGCATGGTGTTAGCGAGGAGGATGGCGCATATCTGGGTGCTGCCCCGTTGTCCATGACGGAACAGGCGCAAATGCAGATGCAGCCAATGGACGACCAAGATGATGACGAGTTTCTGGTAGCGCCGTCCCAACAGGCAAGCGACCTACCCAAATTCTCAGCGAAACGGACATCGGCTCGCATGGTGAAGCGCACTCGCTCGCTCAGAAATTGGTTCGCAAGACACCAGGAGCATCCATATCCAACGGACGATGAGAAGGCCAATTTGGCTGCTGAGTCTGGGCTGACTCGGACCCAAGTCACCAACTGGTTCACTAATGCTCGACGCCGCCAGAGACAGTCATCGCGCATCGCCAGCAAACAGAGCTACTTCCCTCAAGGGTCTCCAATGCCACAGATCTCACCATCGCAATTGAGCCCGCTGGAACGATGGAGGCACTCTCCTCCAGAACAGGAGGCGGTTGATCCTGCGGCGCTTCAGAACGCTCTTGATGGTCTTGACCGAAGCCGGAGTATTGCAAATAATGGTGCTATTCCTCTGAACCGCCAGTCTGCCGAGGCGCACGATCTCTCTTCCTGCTCGGTGAGCCAAGCTTCATCCTACAACGGCACCAATGGCTATACGTGGATGGAGGGCTCGTCCAACTCTGGCTCATCGGTGGCTTTCTCGCAAAAGTCAACCGAGGCCTTAGGGCTTCGATCGCCAGGGGATGGCTATAGCTCTGGTGAAGCAAGTCAACAGGGTGCCGTTGTGCAGAGCGTCACCAACTCTGGCTTCCTCCAATGCACGTTCTGCAAGCGCACTTTCAAGAAGAAGTCGGATTGGGTCCGCCACGAGCGAACAATTCATCTCCCAGAACTCGATACGTGGATCTGCTGTTCACAGGACCACGACCTCAGTCGTTCGCACCTGGCTTGGCAAGTTGGCCAGACTAAGCCGTGCTGCGCTTACTGCGGCGAAGAAGACCCATCGGCTGAGCATACTCGCTCACACGAGTTCGAATCTTGCGCAGAGCGGCCAGTGTCAGAGCGATCCTTCGCACGCAAAGATCACTTGTGGCAGCATCTTCAAAAGTTTCATGGCTGCACTCGCTGGTCTGGATTCGCGCTTGACCTGAGTCAGATGCAGAAAAGCAATGATTCCGTGCGTAGCCAATGTGGTTTCTGTGGTCTGAAGATGGAAAGCTGGAAGTTGAGGGCGCAGCATATCGCTGCGCACTTCCGCTCCGGCCTGAGCATGCACAACTGGTCCGGAGATGCTGGTGTTGGACGTGTTGAAGGCAACGACAGCAACGCAGCGACTGGAAAAGGAACATGAGTTCAGAGGAGAATACATCTGCTTGAGAACGGCGCTCAGAGGCTATGGTGTTGAGTTGCAAGGCGTATAGAAGTCCTTCAGGCTTCAACGGTCGACCAAGGACGGGTGAAATCGTTTCGCCTGTCTCTTGCTTCGCATGAGATTGGATCAATCATGTAGTCTTGGTGTCTTTCGACCTCTCTGGAACAAGCTAATGGGTAATTATGCGAATCTTGGTGTTGGCTCTGGAATATTTTGGAGGAAAAGCACGATGATCGATCGAATGTTGGGCGTGCGTCGCCACAGAAGCAGATGTAATACTGATGATACGACTGTATAGTTGATATGATGATGAATCGATGAATATGCTTATTTATTACCGTTGCCACGTTCGCATTCATCCCATAGGTAGTAAGCCGTTCATGATACGTCGAGACGGAGACCCACTTAACCGGTTGTCGGGATCTAATCTCAATTTCAACTTCATCCAAAACTTGACGCTGAGACGCAAAGAGCGACGACGTATTTGGATTGATTGGCATTGTGGGGAAAAGAAGTCTCAGATGGCATCAACTATGAGGACTCTTATAAGAGCTGCACCTGCCGGTGCGACGGGTCTGCCGCGCCATTGCGGCTCCGCGTCACGATTGTCAACGGCGACATGCTCCTTCAGCACCACGACGCGCATGACGCGACAACGCTGTTCACTGCGCCCAAAGCCGAAGCAAATCATATCAAGAGTATACACTGGATACGTCCCGTCGGTTCGGACCTATGCAGGATGTGCTTGCAGTGCCGCGGCCGCTGCAGCTCAACCACGGAGGAAGAGGACAGCGTACATTGCGCTGGGGAGCAATCTTGGAGATCGCGTTGCGGAGATCGAGAAGGCATGCCGGGAGATGGATGCACGTGGGGTGAAGGTCAAGAGGACGAGTAGCCTGTGGGAGACTGAGCCCATGTATGTCGTGGACCAGGACCGGTTCCTGAATGGCGCTTGTGAGGTAAGCCCGCCACTTTTGAAGATTGACTTGAGGAAACCGTGAGGTTGACCAATGATGTCAGGTCGAAACGGATCTGGAGCCTTTGGCCCTTCTGGATGTTCTGCAGAGCATCGAGAATGATATGGGACGTATGAAAGTCATCGACAAAGGTCCAAGGAACATCGATCTTGACATCTTGCTTTATGAGGGCGAGAAGGTCAACCATGAACGTCTCCAGATTCCTCACCCTGGAATCAAGGAACGTGAGTTCGTGTTGAGACCTCTGGCAGAGCAAGTATACCAATGCTTGGAAGTTTCGTGAATCTTGACTAATTTTGTCCATTATAGACTCATTCCTTCGCAACCGCTGGACCCGACCAAGCCATGGACCTTGATTCAGGATCACCTCAACGATCTTGTCCTTGGGGAGCCTCTGTCCTCATTCACGCCTGTCTCATCAAGCCTCTCTTTGACGCCTCTCTCACCTCGCCGCAAGACCAACGTTATGGGTATCCTGAATGTTACCCCAGACTCATTCTCTGATGGCGGTGTCAACACACCAACCACCCTACGAGCCACCCTGGACAAAATGATCTCGAATGGGGCTTCTATCATCGACATCGGCGGACAGTCTACTGCCCCAGGCCGCGAGCAAATATCTGGCGATCAAGAAATTTCTCGCATTCTACCTGCGATCGAACTCATCCGCTCTATGCCCAATGACCAAGACATCACCATCAGCATAGACACTTATAGAGCTTCTGTTGCCGAGCAGGCCATTGCCGCCGGCGCTGACATGATCAACGATGTCTCCGCCGGGACGCTTGATCCGGAAATGCTCCCCACAGTCGCTCGTCTGGGCAAGACTATATGCCTTATGCACATGCGAGGCGATCCCCTTACTATGAACTCCCTGACATCCTATTCTCCGGAAGGCTTGCTACCTACAATTGCTTCAGAGCTTCTAGCCCGAGTCCGTGCCGCCGAAGAAGCAGGTATTAGGCGATGGCGTATCGTCCTCGATCCTGGCCTTGGTTTCGCCAAGAACCACGACCAGAACCTCGAACTCCTACGTGATGCGGCAGAGCTACGAAGATGGCCGGGCTTGGAAGGCCTGCCCTGGCTGTGGGGGCCCAGCAGAAAACGATTCGTTGGAACGGCGACTGGCGTGGAGCAGCCGAGACAAAGGACTTGGGGCACGGCGGCTGCCGTGACTGCGGCCATTCAAGGGGGCGCGGATGTAGTGAGGGTACATGATGTGCAAGAAATGAGCCTGGTGGCCAAGATGTCGGACGCAATATGGAGGGTATGAGGAAGAGGCCTCCTTGCAGAGACCAGGTGAGGTGTTTGCGCAGTTGGGGACTTTGGTGTTAGGAGAAACAAAGTGAGACCCGGCGTCGATACTGCAGCTCATCCGGCTGAGGACTGCAGATCCTGCGGGCTGGCCCTGTCGCACCTTAGGCCGCGGAGCCGGACCACCCTCCATCATGTCCGCGACATGAGTAATCATAACAATTGGATAGCCAGGTCAATCAGTGCAACCAGCCAGCCATCGGATGAGCACAGCGCGGAAGAGTCTTCTTGCCAACCTCCATTTCACCAGCGTCCACAACATTGATGATTTCCCAACTCGATCCCTTGCATATCGCGGAGGCTGGTCCTCTTGCCCCGAAACTTTGTGGTAAAGTGCAGGATGTTTCGGCCCCCAAACGAGGAGATCAATCTGAGGAGGGGCGGATATGGAGATTCACTGGCTGCTTGCATCGCCGCGGTGCGCTGAGTTTGTTTGTGAGGAGGCGGTGAAGACATTACTGCACTGCTCCTTCTCCTCTCAACCAGGATAACAGCCGGAACGTCCAGACAATTCGCGATACCCAGCGGGTCGTATCCATTGATGCACGCGTTTGTTCAGTCAATTTGCAGGGAAGCGTCTCAGCCTCGCCCTAATGCCGGCAAACGACTCATCATCCCTCACCGATTTGGGGGCCAACCAATGGATCCTGGCCCATACATTGACCCTGGCCCTTTTCAATATTCCCAACTTTATCGGATGAAAATTCATTGGACAGGATGACCGCCGTCGGAAGACTGAGTCTATTTGTGCCTGGAACTCGGTCTATCCCCCTCTCATCTCGGGTGGCTGCATCGGGCTTGACCGCCCTTCGAAGGCGGTGCCTGTTCTGTTGAGGTTGCGGCCATTATCATTGCTGCTTGTTTTGATGTTATGAAAAACTCTGTTGCGCGTAGTGAAACGCCCGCAAAAGAGACCATGTCGCGACCCGAATGCCACGCACAAAGGCCAACTCATCACCGAAAGGCCACGGGAACCTCCACCTTCTCGGCTCTGCAGTCTCTATCCGCGATGATGTGGTCAACGTGCAAAGACTTTGTTGTGTCAATTTACTCGTGCTGACAAGATCTCTCTGCTGGCGTCACAAGAATCGGTGACTGTTCAATGTGCAGGGATCACGCATGTAAACCCAGGCACGTCAAAGTCGGTGTAAGTTGAGGCTCTGCAACACTGGCCCGCATCCGAAGGCCGGCATAGCAGGCCGCCTTGAACATACGAATACGCACATCTCATGCACACAGTGTCAATAGGTTCGCCAAGAGTAGCTTCCAGCCTTGAATGATCTGAGGGCCAACACAAAGACGTCACCGAGACATGCATCCCAGTACATGATACCTTACAGAGTGAGACAACCCACCAACAGACGCACACACCCATGTCTGTGGCTTTGCTCCTAATTTCTTGCAGCTCTCTTGAGCCCGCAAAAGCAAAGAAGAAGAAAGAAAGGCGCAAACTGCGGGTCAATCTCTGCGACCCCGACGCGGATCATCCCGAATGACACGGCTGCCTCCTGAAGAATTACACATCTGAGTAATATCTTACCTCGTTGGCTTGTGCTTGTTTCCTGCAGGCGGCATAATACTGATCGGTTTCTTGTCCGCTCATGGACAAGCTTGGAGAATATCTACACTGCTTTTGGGCACGTAATTCAAGAGCGAGGGCATCTGCATTGATTGAGGAGTCCATGACCCTTGTGAACACACTCCAAGAATTTAGACACTGCATCGCTCCATGTCACGAGCAAGGGCAGGTGACAAAACATAGGTGCAAACATGAAAGCATCTCGCCTGGAGCCAATTTCGAGTCGAAGCAAAACAACATGGTCGAAGACATAAGGCCATCTAATGTGATCCATCCGTCCAATGCGCCAAACCCTGCATCCCGAGGATTATCACTCTACTTATGGTTCGTTTTGTCTTTTAGCCTTGGTATCGTTGCTCATTTTCCCACCGAACGCCATCTGGTCCACGTCAACAGTCATTTCCCTGCACATTGCGTTCCATCCACATTGTAGTTCCACTTCCCAACGTATCAGGAAAATCGGAAAAGGAGAGGTCGCTGGACGCTATGAGACTGATGAAGGAGGTTGAAGAAGAAACCCGAAGATGACACGGCGAGAAGTGATGCTTGAGGCAATACATGTGAATTTGAGAAGCGATTGTGTCGGAAGTGACCATCTCAAGTCACTTGAAGGCCCATGCACTGTTCATCAGAGTATTCCGTCCAGTCGACTGCCGAACTCGAAGACCTGCACAAGCTGGCAGCTGCATCAGCTAAGCCATGCAGGGGAGACGGCCTATCATCGCGTTCTTCTTCGTGGCCATCATCAAACCATTCCACTAAAATTCACTCCAGACTGGGACAGCATGGTCGGATAGTACCCATTCGAAGTCGGCTTGCCATCGAATGGACCACACCGGGAGCGATCGGTCGAGAGTGACGTTGAGTCATATTGTCGGGAAAGTGAATTGAAGTCGTATTCAGGTTTGACCTTGTGATGATCGGCGGAAGCCACTCGGTTTGTGAAAGCATCATTCTCGTGGCGGTTTGCCATCATATCAACGCGCTCAGTCTGAGAAGCGGATATGGCCGCAGCTGGGTAGTACATGTAGCCAGGGGCAGACTCGATAGCTTTCTCTTCCTCGGACGTCATCGGATGCTCGCTCGGTAGTTCGCGCTGCCGCACGCTGTTGTGGACAAGCGTATGGGCATCATATGTTGCGGTGAAGGCCTTTGGTCCGACAAGCATGGGATTTGACGGATATTCGCTCATGACCTGGTAAGAACCGAGGTTTTGATTGTTCGCCCCGCTGCTTTGACTGCCTCTCCTTTCAGATGAGTAGTGTCCTGGCGATCGTCCTCGCACAATCATCGGCGCTGATTTGCGGCACGCCACTTTCACGTATCGCTCTTTCTTCTGCGACCCAACGTCAGCGTATAGTTCCAAGACGAGATGATAGTACTGCTGAGCCGCACGGCGCTTTCCGTTGTTTTGTGTGGCTTGCTTGAATTGGATTCGCTCGAACGAGTGTTCGCTGGCTGGACCGGCAGATTGAGTAGGATTTCCATAGTTGTCGGCGTATCCGGCTCTTCCCAGGTCGGCATAAGAACCGAGACCATGGTGGGAATGAGTGTTGGGCAGTTTGACCGTCATTGGTACTTTCTCGGGTGGATGGGTCGGTCCCTTGTCTCGCTTCGGGGTGTGCTGCACCAGCTCGATAGTGTGTGTGTTCTCAGACACTACAGCTGAGATGGACATTGCCCAGCCGCAAACCTGATATTGCTCTGTTGGGTTCTTTGATGGGCAGAAGAAGATGGTGCTGTGAGGTTGCGGCATAGGCGTTAAGGAAAATGAGCATACGGTCGAGAAGTAGTTGCGGCGGTAGCAGGTCCATTCGTTCTCTGACAGAAAGAACCCCTTGTCGATGTTGCCCTCAACATCTGCCTTGATTTCCTGACCATTCGCCATGATAGTGCCCATGGTTTCAAGGTCCTGGAAAGGAGGCGTAGCGGCTGCCCCATTGTCGAGGGCGGTACTCCCTAGTCGATCATTGCGGTTGCCTGCCAGGGACAGCCCGCCTATGGGAGCTCCGCCAAGGGGCGCCATATCGTGCCTCCGAACGCCTGTCGTGCAGTAGGTAGGTGATTTTGGAGGCTGATGTAGACGCTTGTGCCCTGGAGTCGTACCCGAGTATCTTTCACGCACACTCAGAGGGCCTGAAGGGTGAGGTAATGTTGTGTTTGCGTGCGCATGGGCCGTCATGCCCGGGGATGGAGTGACACTGAGAGGTGGAGTCAGAAAACCAAGCACTTTATACACATCCAGGAATGGTGATGTGCAAACCTTGAGCTTAATCGCGGCCTATAATCAATCGCAGAATACACTTGGGGGCTCGAGTAAAAGCCTGAGTGGTCGTGAGAGTAAGAGACACCCGACGCCACAAGTGGAGGCTGATATAGATTGTACAGAGGCGCAGAACTTTGATCGATTGTGATAGCGGCAGTGCCGGCGTCGTGAGAGTACCTGTCATGATGGTCAGTGACGACCAGAACACCATTGATAGTCGTGGAAGTTGGCAGTCAAATGGATGAATGGAAAAAGCTTGGGCCAGACTCGGTAGGTGACCAGCCACAGCAGATGCACCCACGCGGAAGACTTGATGCAGTGACACAGCACACGGTACAGCTAGTACGACAAGTGCACGGTGGTGGCACTGCCAACGCCTTCGTAGATTGCGGTGCAACCAATCCCCGAAGAGACAGCAAAGAATAAATGCCTTACCAACAAAGGTGGGCAACGATTGGAGGGTGCTGTTGACCGGCTTGGGCTCCTCAACCTGGGCAGCAGCCGCGCATTTTTGGCCTGGGATCGACCCGATGTTACAAACCCAAGCACGAGACGCTCCTGAATCTGGGTTCTCGGTAGAGGAGGATCACTCAGGCCGCAGGACGCAGCTTTGACCAAGTACGTGGTCGCCAGAACCAACGGGCAAAAGTGAAGCCGGTCGAGGGTGAGAAAATGATGAGTGTGGGCTGCGCGAGAACAGAGTGCTGTGCATGAGACCAAACGAAAAGACAGCAGATAGGGATAGTCTTGCGTGAGTTGAGTGCCTGGGCAGGGAGAAAGGTATGCGGGATAGACCGTTGGCTTCATAGTAATGAAGTCAGGTCAGTGTTCGTGGAAGATCAGCTGAGGCCAGGACTGGTCAAAGTATCACACAGGCAAGGTCAAGAGACGGCCTGGCGCACCACGTCCACAGTCGCTGGCAGAACCCGTCGGCCCCCTGCCTCGAAATAAGGCGACCTGTCTCGCCTAGAGGTAGGCCGTAATGACACGTCAGGGTCCAGTCCCGCCAGCTGCCATCGGAGAATTGGCAGGATCTCGCAAGGCAAGCAGTGAATGTATGTCGGCCGTCGACAGCTGGCAACGGTTGAGGCTTGAGGCGATCACCGCCCGGAACCACCTTGCGGACCGGACGGCTGCCAGCAGGTGGCGTCGGCGCCGTTAAAATTGGCGCTGACACCAGGCACTAGCCCAGGTCGAGCGCGCGGAAAGGGTGGAGAGAGAGGGGAGGTGGGGTCGACACGCTCGCTGTGAGGTGGCCGCGCGGGGCTTGGGCTTCTCCCACAACGTACTAGGGCCCCCTGTCACCGAATGCTACTGCCTTAGTACCCGCTGCTAAACCTGCCAGGGACAGCGAAACCATGGAGCCTGGAACGCCGCGACCTCAGACCTCAGACCTCAGACGTCACTCGACGTCTGATATCCTAGCTGGCGTGAGATATACCCATCTCCCGAATAATTCGAGTGGGAAACCGCCGCAGAGCCTGGAGTACTCCATACTGAACTGGCGCTCTGAGATGTGCGACCCTCTCTCGGGCTTGTCGGGTAAAGAAGCCCGACTCTCCAGACTCTCATCAGGAGCGAAAGACCAGCACAAGCCAGATCGGAAAGAGAAAGAAACAGATGCGGCTGTAGCTTACCTCATGTCGCTGTTTTGGTTGCCACTCAGGCCAATGTCGTAGTCTGATGAGGAGCAAGTGGCGGTCGACCCGAATTCCTGCGAGCGACAACGTTAGTCTTGGCTTGGACGGTCCCATGATTTGGTTCCTGTCTGGATGATCCCAAGTCGCAGCCCATGACAGAAGTGGTATTGGCGCATGTGTTTCGTCGAGTAGATACGTCTTGGCTCACGGACAAACCATGGTCGCGTGGGATTCAGGACAAATTGGCCGACTTTGTGGAATGAAGGACTATACGCGTTGCAATTAGCTGGTGTGCGTTTCCAAACAGTGCAATGCAATGCAGGATGAGAATGCAGGGAAACATAGAAGAGTGACTTGGTTGTCTTGATGAGGCACGGATGTTTTATATGGACTTTGTCATCTTGCGTCTTCATCGTGGAAACTGACATCCACTGGCGAACCGTACGCCTCTGTGGTACTACTCCAATGAGACGAAGTCGAGGCAGACAATGAACAAACAGGGAGAAACACTCATGGAGTGTCGCCTCGAATGTATGATCAGATTCTCATGTTCGCGTGACATGATGCTCCAGGCCTGCTCACAACGTGGTTTCGTGGACAACGGTTGGTCTGAAGCATGGTACGGAAAACGCCACCGCGTGCAACGATGTCCGGCATTGTGGTAGCCATGCCCGCCTGAAGGTCGGACAAAAAAGGGATCTGTGCCATGAAGATGACCCTTCCTGTTTGTTTGGAAATACATAAAGAAGCCATTGACTTACCGAAGAGACGGGCGATACACACCCCTCATCAATGCATACTTTTGATGCTTCAATTCTTTCCGACATTGACTACACGCCGAAGCAGATGCCAAAGATTGCAGCGACCGAATGACGTACTCAAGAGCAGTGAAGAGTCGGAAGGCGAGTCGCATGGTCTGGTACCGGGCAAAATTCGCAGCAAATCGCAATCGCCATGCTCAACATACCTTAGAGTAATGAGAAGACATACGCTTCGTCATATGTCGCCCTACTCGGACAATCTCGAAAGCTTCGCTATTATGCCGTATCCAAGTTTCTTGGGACGAAACGAGGAATCGGAAGTGATTCGATCGATTTCAGTGATGGACAAAGTCGAAGGAACAGACAGCCCCTTCTCTGAATTCAGGTTTCGAATGCAAAAGTGGTTGAAGGACAAGCTGAGGCAACTAGAAGATCCATATTTGTTAGATCATACCAGTCTACTGATTAGGGAAGCATCTCACTAGTCCCTCGAGCACGCACCAGAACGAAAATGAAGCCCGAAGCCCCCAGGAGATCCGAGTTCTTACTATGGCGTAACAAAAGATCCTACGGTTGAATTTGCGCGGCTCCCAGATGGACAGCTCTCGCAGCCTTCCAAAGAGTCGTCGGTCTCTAGTCCTTTGTAAGAGCAGAGTCGCACTGGTTCTAGATCAGTCGTTTGTCAACAATTTTTTCCTGACGTATATATATCAAAGTTGGAAACTCGCATGAGGCGGCTTTCGACTGCGAGAGTCAAAGGACTGAACAATGAAGTCGTCGAGCCAACGTCTTTGATTGAGATGTGTGCGTGTTGTCGGCAAGCTTTCGAGTCTGTCTGGTGCGACAGCTCGGGATCCCGAAGAACACAGCGTCGAGATTCTAGGCTGCGTATTGGCAAATTCTAAGCAGAACCACAAGATGTCGACTTTGCAGCGTGCTACCCAGAAGTTTTCTGATGTCGCGATGTTTTCATCACTTCGGCGATGAAAGAAAATATTGGACAGACCAGCAACTTCGTCAACAAAGGATAGTTGAGCAGAGAATCTGCAGATGGGATAAGTATGTAAGATGAATAGTAGACTCCCTCAGGGCTCATGGAAGAAAGGGCGAGCATTACCGAGGAGCAGGAGCTGCGCCACGTCTCTTGCAGTCCGCAAGCTCAGGAACGGCGAACAATGCACAAATGAGCAAAGGTGGCCTAAGGGGGTGTACTTGAGGGGAGTGTACAGAGCGAGGCGAGTGAGTGAATGTGAAGCATGTCGTGCAAGGAGTGAGACAGCGGCAGATAGTGCTGGGTGTCCTGCCAGCTGAATCCGAACGAACTATTGCTTGAGGGTCATTTCTGGACGCTGTACTGAATCTCGATAACGCATCATGCCACTTGTATCAGAGTATCAAAGCGTGGTGATTGAGGTTGAGAGCTTGATCAGTCAGTGTTGACCGAAGTGTTGACGACTTGAATGCCTCTTCTTGGCTTCCGATCTGTCCTAGGGTCACCCGCGACAGGGACGCCTAGATCTGCCTCTCGGGGCTGGCATACAATGTTTGCTGCAGCATACGCCCCTCTGGTGGGTGTATTCCCTTTCGCACGTGGCCCTGACAGTCTTCGTGTTGCCATGTTCCGGGCCGCTACAGTGATGCTGGCCGGTCACGCAGGGCCAATGGGGGGCAAGTGATCGGAAGCGGGAAGCTGGGGAAAACATGAGGGCTGATTTATCAGCTCATACCTCGTCAAGAGATCTTTGAGTGAGCAGGCCGCCATTGACACTTGGTCGTTCCGCTTGAGGCTGCGTGCTCAAGAAGTGGATCAATCGCCCCTGTTCTCATCATTCTGGTTGCCTCTGCATGCAGCCACCCGTCCGCGCAGGGGCCCTGAGATTTATTGTGCGGCGTGAAAGAAGGTCGTTGGGCAGACAAAGAAGTCTGGCTTGGCGAGGGTGTTGTACGAGAAAGCAAGCATATGCTGGCATTTGCTTTGGTGGCAACCGCCACAGATCTATGCACTGTGGAACGGCGATGCCGCTCTTTCATTGCTGGCTCAATTTCAAAATCCATCCACTTCATTGGTACTCAACCGGAATATCGTGTCTGAGTCGACATCGAATAGATAGCACACTATCAAATCGACTGGCATTCAAGGTCAAGGGTCAAATTATGGCTCACTGCAGCCTCACTTCTTGAAAAGCCTAAGGCAAAGGCACAGAGGACGAGACCTGCTATCGTGGACAAAGAAGCAGTGGGAAGGCCAGCTCGATCGTTCAATTCGCTGACATCTCTGACGTCAAGCTCCAAAGGTCACGAAGTGTCTCTCGTAACAGCATTCCCATCGAGGCAGGTCAGTGAGATGCCGAAAAGCCGGGATTATGATACCACGAGAGCCGTGTATCCCGCATACGAGGTGGCTTCAGGGTCATATGATCCGAGCACTTGATTTGACCGACGCTTTCTTACCGATATTGAATGAAGTTCAGCTTGCTAGTCCTTGAGAAAAGCGTAGGTGCAGCAGTGGTGACATAGAATAGTGCATGCTTCCCTTGGCCACATTTCGGAGCGGAGCCCTTTGTCATTGGTGGTCTGAATAATTCGCTGACATTGAGCCTTTGGAGTACGGACAGCCATGCGACTTTCCCTGGGGCTGAGCCCTGCAAAGGATCATAGGATTTGGCGCACACCAGGAAGGATGAGCGACAAAGCGACCCGCCAACATGCCTGCTTGATCCTTGGGGCATTATTGCCACGGAAGCACTTCAACCCTGTATCAAGTTGCAAAATATGGTAATTGCTTACGAAGAGCTGGATTGAGTGAGGCTGTGGAAGCTGAGCAGACATAGCCTCGCCAGTCATGATCGATCTTGTGCGATGTGACAGGTCGATTCTGTGTCTCATCGTGGCTCGGGGAAAGCAGAATCACTACATAAGCATATGATATGGTTGGTGTGCTGGTATTTCGAAAGATGTGAGCAGTCGGAGTTCATCCTGCAGGCGTTCACGAGAGATGCAATCATGACCTGCATGAGAGCGTACCACAGAGTATTGCCGAGAATGCGCGCCCCTTGCACATTGACCCGTCAAGATTGACGAAAGATGGATAGACATTCCCACGTACCAATGACTTCGAGATCAAGTCAATGAGGCGAGCATCCTCGTCCAGAAAGATCAAGATGACACTGCTGGACAACAGTTGGGCGGCCCTGCGAGACCCAATAGAATATCATGTTCTCGGATGAAAAGAGGCATAGTAAGCGAGCGCCAGGGAGCATGGTGAGTTCTGCATGCAGGTATCTCCCGGGAGGCACGGGTTAAAGGGGGCCAGCGGCAAGCAATGCCTACAAAGGGCAAACGTGGCCGTGGGTGGTGCTGAGGTGTGTCTGGAGACCAAGTGGTGTGCATGAGGTATGTGTGAGAGAGTGCAAACGCTGCTGGCAGTGCATCGGGTTGGCGAGCCCCGGCTCGTCTGCAAAGTCCGCAATGAAACCCACCAAGCAAGTAGAGAAGATCGGGTGCAGAAGCCGCAAGAGTCGTTGTTTGCCTTAAGGCTGTTTAGGGATCACATCCCAGCCTGCGTCGAATTCCACCTGCAAGAACCTTTGGTGCCAGCACAGTGCTCGCTAAGCCGGAAAGAGCCTAGAGCGTGTTCCCTTAGCCGAGTGACTGACCATTCACCGATTGATCTACAGCTAGATTCGGGAGGGAAGGAGCAGCCGCTGTCCGAAACTCATGACCTACCTTTTGGTCCTGCGCCTGCTTCGATGCCTTGCAGGTGCTCCTGCATCACCACTGACGATCCAGCCAACAAGATCTGCAATCCCTCGGGAGTATTGGTGATGTTCACGGATACCTCTCAGAGGCCTCGATCGTCCCTTTAGCCCGGACAGTGGATACGATCGACAGTACAGCCTTCATTACAGTCCATGCCTGTATGCCAGGATGTCTTGATGCTCGATACGAGGCACGAATGGGCTGGGCCCTGCCGTTTGCACTTTCACTTTGAGCACTTCTCAGTCGCAATCTGGCTCGTCACAAATGTCATGTCAAGGCTTGCCAGCACGCGGGCGAGGCCGTCTCCAGTACGCGAGCTGACGGACCGAAGCGCAAACTAAATGGCCCGGAAAGATGAGATTAATCCGTGAGCAGGCCTTGTTTGCTGGGAGCTTCATGGAGCTGTCTCCCTACTGCAATGTTGTAGGCATTTGCAGTACTCAATGGCAGGAAGAAGAGATGAGCAAGTGAATCTGCACTTTGCATGACCAGTGCTCTGTTTGGGGCAAATTCCAGCGCTGCTACCTTCGTACAGCTATTTCGAGAGGCTTGTACTTTAGGCATCATTAACGACTCGTAAGGACTACCTAACGTATGTCAGTCACATTGCCCACACCAGACCAACCATTCGGCGTCATGTTGTTTGCGTCAAGGCTTCCCAGCCGCAAATAGCTCCCCTCTGAGGTATTGTGGCTTATGCTTCGGGATGGGCACTTTCATTCGACAAGTTCAAGAGTCTTAGTGTGTCCTTGGTGCCCCGCCGGCTTGCGCTGATGCGCAGCTGGTCATCTTTTGTGAAATCAGCCAGCAAGAGTCCTGGCATGTAGGTAGCTGGGCCAAGGAGACTTACGCGGTCATTTTCACGGTTTGTATGCCGACAGGTTCCGGAGTCGCTAGAGAGGACCACATCATGCCTACACTGTTTCGAAAAGTGAAGCTCGCTTCCTCCTTCCGCATCAGGTCTGGATTTACGACACGAGACTGGTCTATCCCAGGTATTCTTGCTTCGCATTCGCTCTGGCGATGCTTGAAAGCCACTCGTCTGTGTTCAAGCTCCTCGGCACCAGCCTTGGAAGTTTCGCGTGAGCAGTTCTTGGTTGCGACGTCCACGAACCGCCGCTGTCCTGAGTTCTCCGGCCCTTCACAATTATGAGCCACAGTCGTGAGACCTGGAAACATTGACTTGCCATGCTTTCGGGAGTCACAAGCCGTTTGACCTCGGAAGATGCCGAGCGCAGGCTCATGCCTAAGTTGACCCTGCCAGGCGCCCCTAGGACGGCACTGCACAGACTGGTGCCTATCGCCGGTCACGCGCAGTCAGGTGCCTAGCTCTCTGTCAATTGATCTCGGGTCGAGACGAAGGAGAATATCAGTCACGATCGCCCATAGAGAGTCATCCTTGCTGTGTTGTAGATACGAACGCAATCACCAGCACGGAATATTTGGCGCCTGGCCAGGGTCGTCGAGTCACAGCCATGAAGCTGATGAGATGTCCCCACTCATGACCCTTCGCGTCATCTACCATTCTTCGCTAGTCATCGGTCTCTCACCTTTCACCACGTCCAACCTCACAGAGTCATAAAGTCGGCAGAATCCAATATCATCGCTGACTTTCAACTCTCACGGGACCTTCGCATCGGGAAGGCGTCGCTGGTTCACAGGACTCGACGGGAATGCCTAAGAAACGACAATCACTCAAGTCCTTCAAGCCACCTGCAGCGGCGCCGCCGGCGCTCGGATCAAGTTCTGGTAACACAGGTACGTCGTTGTCGTGGCCTCAGCTGCACCAGCAGCCCGCCTGTCTCACCCAGGACCAATACTCACATGTCACCGTTTATTCTCAGACAAATCTCCCCGAGGCGTCAACGAACTTCTAGCGGATCTACGTCGCACAGCATCAGGCCCATCCAGCTCACAGTACTTGTCATCCAACAGCCCGAGTGTGCCCCCCGCCATCAGAGAAATTCTGCAGCTCCCAGAGACCCCAGCACCTGTGCCTAGACGGCCGGCGAGGGTGAGATACGATGATCAAGGTCGACGGTTACCAGCCGGGCCACCACCGCCTCGCTCCTGGTTGACCAGCCGTCACGGGAACGCCCTGTCCACCGGCCTGGAAGCCCGTCTCCGAAACGCTGTCCTCGATGTGCATAGCAATAGTGCACTTCCTGGGGCTCATCTCCCAGCAAGGGGAAGTCTCATCGATGTGGTGCTTCGAGCCATGGCACACGAGTGGACCGTGCACAGGACCTACAACTACTACTATCTGTACTATCTGCCGAGCCATCTGAAACCTGCATTGATCCGATATGTAGGCTCAGCTAGTGATGAGGGTATCTCAGCAGCAGATCTTCGAACCATTCTGAAGCCACCTGAGGGCGCTGAGGCCGATGCCTTGGATGGAGATGCCCACAATGAGCAGGTCACATATTTGGACTTGAGCGGGTCGATAGGTCATTCCATCAAGCTGAAAGAGGTGACGAATATGCTCTTCCCTTCGAATGAAGAACTCGGTTCTGAAGGTCCGGAAGAGTCGTGGGAGGGTTCGACGACACCGCCGACACCCACGGGTCCTCTTGTTCCGTATCTGACCCATCTTTCTCTTGCGCTGCGACCGGGCAAGGTTGACGGAGCGTCTTGGAAGCAATTGCTGGCGCTATCAAGCAAAGCCCGTGCTGTGACGCATCTCAGTCTTGCGTTCTGGCCGAGGCCGTGCTTCACGCCACGAGCTCAATTTTCCTCCATATCCTCACCACAGGGCCGAAGCATCCCCTACAGTGGCACCAATTATTACTCTCACTCTATCGACGATGATTGGAGTGAAGCCTTGCTTGTGCTCAGGATCTTGAGTAGGAATTTCTACGCATTGGAATACTTGGATCTGACGGGATGCGAAAGCTGGTTCCCTGCCCTTCGGAAAGAATCGGAGCACGATGCAGTGGACTGGGCTGGAGCTTGGAGCAAAATCACGGAATTGAGACTCAAGGCTGGCTGGCAGCCTGGGGAAGATGCCAAGCCGTCCGAAAGGTCCGCATTTGCTGAAGCCTCGTCTGAGGCGAGGCTTGTCGAGAAGCACATCATAGCCATGCGCGCAGGTCGAGGGAGAATTATTGAGGTGGTGCGCGACAAGACGCAGACCTGAAGGTGAAGTGCTTTGTAGATTCGGGTTGACGGGTGGTGGTCGTACAGCAAGATGTGCTAGCTGTCTCGACCCAGTGGAAATTCTAGAAGATTGACCAAATTCATCTAGTCTGCTTTTGAGTCATATTGCCTCCTGTCCTGGCCAAGACTGGAATATCTCGAATCTGTGTTGCGACGGTAGGAAATGTGCGGGGTTGAATTGCTCATACGGTGTGACTCACGCCAACGTTCGACTCCAGCGATACCCTCTGATACGATGGGGCTGCTTCTAGCCCAGGAACCAAATGTGATGAATTGTGGAGGATGAACATTGAATGTACATGATCGCTAACCCGTTACACTATGACGGTGGCCGAACATCCCGAGGTACCATACCTTAATGTGACTTGAGGATGTCTGGGGCAGACTAAGCCGGCCGGACGAACTTGGAAATTCGTGTTAGTGTCGAATCTTGGTGTTGAGCTGTAGCCACCACAATGCCTCAGATGAGTTACTAGTAAGGTAGGCAGGTACACTCAACCGCAGCTGCAAAGTTGCCACAACGTCGCATATCAATCAAGATCCTTAAGAAGACTTCATCATCTCGAAAACTCACGAGCAGTCTCTCACTCGTCTCATCGCTTTCCATTTCATCAATTCTTGTTCTCCACACGACTGATTGAACACGACCCTCTCCTTGCTGCACTTCACGCTTTGTGTCACAGCCGTCGCAAGCCGAAACTGCCATTATGACGTCGATGTCGCAAGAGTCCGTGGCCACGATCATTTGCACATCACGGCAAACGAGATTTCCCACGGATGCTGGCTTCAACATTCGAGAGGTGAGATTATAACTTCAGACTGGGCTTTGGCCCATTGCGCAGTGGAAAGCTATGTGTCAATTGAACATCAATGTACTGATATCGTCGGTCCTAGTTCGACATCCACAACTTGAACATCACAGTGACATCCCCTGCAGCAGCCAGTGGAGAAAAGAAGTCAACGGGCAGAGGCAAAGCAAAGGCACGTAGCGAGGGCCTAGAGATTCTGACTGATGCCAAGCTACGATTGAAAGAAGGCCAGAGATATGCTCTTGTTGGCCGCAATGGATGTGGCAAGTCCAGTAAGGCTACTGTGCATTCCATGAGATAAGTGCATACTGACGAGATTGCAAGCATTGCTCAGGGCAATTGCCGATAAGCTTATTCCAGGTATCTTTGATGTCCAACGGATTGCTCTCTTGCAACAGACAGAGGCCCTGGATGGTGTGAAGCCGTCGGGAGAGGGTGTCGAAACGCTCTCAACACTGCAGCATGTAATCGAGAGGGCCACGTCCAAAGAAGTCGTTGAACGCGAGATAAAGAGTACGACCACATCGTCCCCTATGACAATGCCCTGACTTACACATAATTAGCCCTGTCCGAAGGAGTCGAAGCGAACGACCCCAATGCCTCTATTCGTGCATTACGAGGCTTGAAGCACGACCGTATGCAGCGTCATCTCTTCCGATTGGACAAAGATGCTAGACTACGGAGTGGTGCCCGCGGCTTTGATGCCAGGAAAGCACTCAAGGAATATGAAAAGGAAATTGCTGATGCTGAAGCCTAGTAAGTCTCTCAGGGCCGCAAAAAGCAGAACGGTGCTCTAGTATTATGCAGGATTGACAATTGACCCAGCCTGAAACAACCTCCGGAGGAAATATCTCCAGAAACCCTGCAGGTAGAGATTCAAGAAGCCGCAGACATGTTGGAGGAACTACAGCTGCAAGTAGAGCCGTCTCGTCTAGCAGAGATAGAGGGCTCAGCGCGCAAGATTATGAGTGGTCTCGGCTTCACCGAGGAGCTCATGGCAAAGCCCGTCACGAGCCTTTCTGGTGGCTGGCAAATGAGGTCAGATTTAGCCATTGCACTACTACAGGACACCGACATCCTCATCCTTGATGAGCCTACAAATTTCCTCGACTTACTCGGCATCATGTGGCTGCAGAAGTATCTTGAATCAATGGAGGACAGGTCTGAAAAGCCACCGACGTTGATTCTCGTGTCTCATGATCGAGACTTCACGACCCTTTGCACAGATCTGCTTCTTCTGAAAGACAAAGGTCTAACTTATTTCCATGGAGATCTTGCTACATATGAATCCTCGCAGTCTGAGCGTAAGCTGTACCTCACCAGAATGAAGGAAGCCAAGGACAAGCAAAAAGCACACATCGAAAAGTCCATTGCTGCTAATATGAAGGCCGGCAAGGCGAACGATGACCAGAACAAGATTCGTCAAGCGAAGTCTAGGCAAAAGAAGCTGGACGACAGATGGGGCGTGGAAGTCAGTGAAAAAGGCCACAGGTTCAAGTTGAATCGAGACTTTGCCGATTATGGCTTCACAAAGAGAAGGGAGATTGAGATTCCTCAAGGAGAGAGGCCTGTGGTGCTCGTGCTGCCTGAGCCGCCGGAATTACGATTCCCTGGACCACTGATCTCTCTTGAGAAAGTGTCCTACAATTACTCCAGTAAGGGGAAGCTTGTCATTGACGACGTCAATCTTAACATCAGCATGGGCGATCGTGTCGGTATTCTAGGCCTTAATGGATCAGGCAAATCTACTCTGATCAAGGTCCTCGTCGAACAGAGTCGACCAACCAGCGGCACCATTACTACGCACCCGCGTCTCAAGCTCGGGTACTACTCGCAGCACGCGGTTGACAACCTGCGTCGTCTGGGCGAGGCGGAACCATCACTCACCGCCCTCTCTTTACTAACACGAGAGGTGGACGGTGCCTTAGAAGAGGGTGACCTTCGAGGCCTCCTCGGCGAGCTTGGCCTTCCTGGCCGCATCGCCTCGGATGTCCCCGTCGCAAAGCTATCCGGCGGTCAACTCGTGCGGTGTGAGCTCGCGCGGCTTTTCTGGCGCAGACCCCATTGCCTCATCCTTGACGAGGTGACCACCCATCTTGACTATGAAACTGTCACGGCACTGCGAGAAGCTCTAAGCGAATGGGAGGGCGCAGTGGTCCTTGTGAGCCACGACAGGTGGTTCATGCGCGGGGCCGTCGAGGGCCAGGTGGAAGATGATGAGGATGGTAGTGCTGGAGACGATGACGGGGACGAGATTGCTCGGAGGAGGTCGATGTACAGGCTCAAGGGGGGTAAGCTGATGTTGCTGGAGAACGGGGTGGATGAGTTCGAGGAGATCATGGAGAAGAGGGTGAGGAAGATGTTGGACCAATGAGTGTACGCATGCAGTAGAAACAATGAACCTCAAACCGGACGAATTCTCAAACCCTGACAAAGCGTTTGGAGGTCAGAGCACAGATGAGAGAGAGCCAATAGTTTGTCATGTGGAACGTCCAATCATCAATTCTGTCTCAAGCCTCGACAACACGAGGATCGACGAGAACCTGGAACGCAGCGCTGGAAACATCCCCGTTCGTTACGGACATGTATCCCCCACGAGGGATCTCCACGATAGTCCCATCCACGCAGACTTTACGCCACCTTCCATCATCCTCCAGTACTGTCACGCGTACTTCATCCACCTGCTCGTACCCGACCTCCTCCCTATCCTCGTCCCACTTCATCCCGATATGTTTGCCCCCGTCGTATGCAGCCATCATGGCCGCCATCGTGCGCTCACCGCCGATGGGAGCAAAGTGAACAAGACGCAATTGTCCATCAAAAGGCTTACTGTCGGGCGAAATGCAAAAGGTCTGCTCTAGATTCGAGACAAGGGTGGTCAGCGCGTAGCCGTGGGAGTCTCTCGGCAGACGCTCGAGCTGCGAGTGTGTGGCTTCAATTGCCGGGTTCGTGGATTCGCTTCTAAGTGACCGCGTGCGGCGGATATCAACATGTGCACGGTATGGATGGGCCTCGCGAAGCAGGTCTTGTGCGACCATGCCGAAACGCTTGGCCCCATGGACGCGATACTCCGGGGTGTCGCTCTCGTAGACCACGCTGGCGTGAAATCCGTAGCTCGCAACAATCGCCCCTTGGAGATGGTCGACCGGCGTCTCCTTCTTCTCCGGCTGGTCTGCGCCAGCCTCAGCAGTGCTGACGAATGAGGTGATGCACGCTCCGGGAGAGAATGAAGCTTTGAAGGTGGGCAGCTTTGCTGGCGAGCCCAAGAATAGAGTCCGCAAAGCGAGCACGAGGGGAGACGCGTCAGTAGCCGTTGCGGCGATGGGCTTATGCAGCGAATGAAACAGGGCGTTTCCAGTACCGAGAGGTATCAAGGCGATGATGGGCGGCGAACCACCCTTTCCGGAAGCCTGACCGACACCCTCACCCGTACCATTGAGCAAGTCGACGACACCTCCGTCGCCACTGAGGAGAAGGATTGTTCTCGACCCACGAGGCGGTCCCCTGCTGCCCTCGTCGCCGCCATTCTCAGGCGCAGCAAGTGCCCGCGCATACTGGCGGACGCTGTGTGCGGTCTGTGTCACCACAACATGTGGCTCGCCCGCGTCGATCAGTGCATCTGCGTCGCGTGTGGGAGGAGGTACTTCCAAGACTTCCCGAGACAGGCTGAGGAGTGGTTGTAGCACTGTCTCCCAGAATGCAAGGGCGAGATTGGTGCCGGATTTGACGGATACGATGACATCGACGCTATTGACACTGGGCACTGTGCTAAGATGAGCGGGAAGGCCGTTGATGAGAAGTTCTTGAGGGAAGTTGTCCGGCAGGGCGTGCGTCGCGAGGAAGGATGGGCTGTATGGGTTATCTGACTTGCTGGCATCTTCTGCGAGGCAGCAGATGATGTACCCGAACCGAGTCTTGTTGAGGTCCGCTGACTTCAGCACGAAGATGAGCTCGGGTCCCTTTGCAGATCCGACGCTCCCGTCGGTAACGGTCCTCCAGGATAGCAAACCATCGACAAAGTCCACACCCTCAACAGGTACCAGGTTCATCCTTGAGAGGGTCGATGACCGGAGGCGTGCGAATTGGGTGTGTGGAATACGCGACGAATCTTAATTTAAGGGGAGAATGTTGAGTAGAAAGTTTGTCTTATTGAGGTGTGTGCAGTATTGCGAGTAATGGTTTCTGAGGTTATGAGGTTGCAAAAGCGAAGTGCAGTCGGCGCTGCCCCGTGATTGCTGCGCAACATAAGGCACGTATTTGGAGGTGGGGATCCCGTTGCTGACAGGTCCACCACACCAGCAAGGCTCACACCAGCAACCACGGTCAGCTTGTTCGTAGGATGTCCTCGTATGCGGTATGAGAGCTGTGACAATTTGCGTGCCTTTTCCTATAGGGTTGCTCATTTCGCCTATATGCGAAGACATGTCCCAGGAGGCGATGGATGCGTATTGGGTATGTGTGCTGTGGATAGACCTGATATGTTCAGCGAGCCGATGCTCGAGACAAAGGCCCCCAATTCGCGCGAGGATTGAACTGGTATCTCACAACGCCCTTTGGTCTTGCTTTCCTACCGAGCTGTGCCAGTGCATCGTTAAAGACCAGAGTCTTTCGTAGCTCGTCCTCGGTCTTGGCTGTAGTCTCCTTCTGTGCCTCATCAACAGGCTCCCCGTCAGGCTGTTCTGCCTTCGTAGTCTCATCGCCACCCATTGTGACGTCTCCATCTGAAGCAGGGGCGTATTTCGCGGCGGCTTCATCGGTCGGTGTCTTCTCGTCGAAGTAGCCTCGATCGTTCAGGATCTTCCATGCCGGCATTCCTGGCTTGATCTTCTCGGTCTTGATCGGCGACTTTTGTCGAATCCACTCCACGAACACCCACCAGATCGAGGACCAGGGTGCGTTCGTCTTGATGCTGCCAGGACGACAGTGGCTGGTGCCAACTTGGTAGCCAAGGTGTCTCAATGCACCACGAATGTGGTCTTCCGGAGGCGTTGGGCTTGAGAGTACCGAGGCGACTCTGGCTGGCATGAGGAAGAAAGGGGTCTCATCAATCGCAGCAACCGCTGCATCTTTCGACTTGGGCTTCTCAGATTCGTCGATGTCTAGAAATTCCTCCATAATATTGTTCAACATGCCTTCAAGTCGTGGCAAAGTCTCATAAGTAGAAGAGTCGTTGTCTGGGAGCTTCTTCAGAAGCCTTTCGACAAACTCCCGAGAATGAATCAGCCCGCCATACATCGGTCCACTGAGGTGCATTCTGCTACCACAGTGCTCGCACGAGCGGTCTGCCGTAGGACCAGTTGCCATGCCATGTTTGTAGAAGGTGACATTGCCTTTCTTGCTCTCGCTGAGCTTGGCTTTGAGGAGTGGTTGCGTGGCCCATGAAGTGCAGCCGGCGTCACATGTGTATACCATCATCGTTTTGGAACCGTGAAACTTGACAGCTGCGGGTGACTTTGTGACCTTTATAAACAGCTTAGTGTAGTAGTCGATGGACAGTGACATGAGAGGCTCAATGTGAAGGCCATAGCGCGCCGCTGATGAGCCAATCGCGTGCAGAATGAGACGAAGGCCAGACTCGTGAGAGTGCAGCCCCTTGGCTGGAATGCCACCGTACAGCGCAAACGCCTTTTCTGTATAGCAATGCCCAGCCCAAAGAGCACTGTCCGTACATGTGACAGCGAGTAGGCCTCCGTCGTCCCTCACAGCCTGTACCGCTGCATCAAAGAAGGGGGCTGCGGACCCATATGGATCCAGGTCGATCACGTCGAATTTGTTTTCCTTGGACGGATTGCCTCTGCCGTCCCGGTTACTCATGTCGTCCGCAATAGCTCTGTACATGACACCCATGGCATCGCCCTCTGAGACATTGATGATGTCTTCCAAGCCATTGTGAGCAACGTTCTTTCGGATCGATTCGGCGGCCGTAGGGGAGAGGTCATTTGCGGTGATGGACGTGACGAAAGGTAGCTCGTGGCCGTATCGCAAAGCTCGAAGACCAGAGGCAGACAGGGCATCAAGAATCTTGAAGGATGGCTTGTGCTCTTGTGCTTCGGAAATTGGTTGCGCAGCCTGTTCCGGAGCCTGTGCTGCCTCTCCGTTCTCTTCCTTCGCTTCAGCGTGCTCCTCCTTCGGCTCTGCGGCCTTCTCCGGCTCAGCCTCCCCTCGTTTCCTCTTCTTGTTCTGGCGACCTTTCCTCGACTTGGCGTCCTTCAGCCTCTGCTCGATCGTCTGCTCTCCGTATGTCTTGATTGCGAGGATCGAGAGGTCGCGATTGTACTGTTGGATCGGGTTGTAAAAGACTTGTTGAACCTCGTTGCGGTCCTCCTTCACTTCTGCACCCTCCGGCACGAGAATGGTCGCCTTGCCCTCCTTGACTGTTCGGACCGTCTGTCCATCCTTGCCCTTGCTTTCGGTCACTGCAGTACCCATCTTGCCGGTGCTATAGCCTCGTGACGCTCGGTCGAAGTGGTCGGAGAGGTGACCTTTTCGTTGCAGTAGTAAAAGCCGTGGGCGTCCTTGAGGCAGTCGAATCAAGGACAAGCCTATGTTGAGAGTCAGACGGCGACTTGCGAGAAGTAAGGTCCTCATCTACGAGCGCAAGGTCGAGCTGGCGTCAGGCGCATGGCTCCAGTTCGTCAACAATCTGATCTTGTAAATTTTCTATGGAGCTACTCTTGGTAGTGCCGCCGCGAGAGGCCAAGTCCACGAGGTGACCTCGAACTACCCTGAAACACCAATTCCACCTCGGGCGAAATACCTAATCAAAAAGCTGCAACCGCCCGCTAATCACCAATGCCAATTCGAGATTGAGCTCAACATTTCCCAGCTTTCGAAAATATAGTGAGAACGTGCAAAACAGCTTTGCAGGGTCGGACCCTCGGGCCAAGACAGCCCGGGCCTGAACTGCCGGCGTTCCCACTTCTACTTGTACCTTAGCTCTGCACGTGCATTTATGTACACCATTGCAACGCCTCTGAATTACTCGTGGCATCGATCTTCCCGCCGGCAAACTCTTCGGGCTAGGGTGCTTAGTTGCTCTGATGTATA